>JALIZH010013789.1:0-185568 GCA_030522465.1 Rhipicephalus appendiculatus | reverse complement strand
CGATGTAAACAAGGGTGCGCCCGGCCAGCTGATCGTGAAGGAGCGCGGCGCTCTCTTGCTGCATCACAGCCAGGGGGGTGCGCGCCTTCGCTTTGATGCTGCCGAGGGTCTTGTTGATGACCAGGGGGGTATGCCGATAGGGGGGATGGCCGGCCAGCTGTGGTAAGGGCGTGTCAGGCACAACCGAGAGAAGTTCGCTCGCACGTTGTCCCATGGATGAAGACGGCAGAGCGTAAAAGCGGTTGCTAAACAGCTGACCCTGCGCCGTGCGTTTCAGCCGGAGGAGGTGGTTCAGCGCCAGCTTGGTTACCCGCAGAGAGATGGTGGTTTCCCCCTGCCTCGGCGAGGGTGGGGCCCACTGGGGAGGTGTGCGGAAGCCCGTAGAACGCGCGCACGGCGTTGCGGTGGTCGGCATCCAGCGCCGCAAACTGGCAGGCGCGCAAAGAAGCCACGGGTGCCGTGTAGAGCACGCGTGCCGATGCCACGGCGTTGTAAACACGGAGGGCGAGGGCGGGGGTGCAGCTGCGCCCGCGAGCGAGGAGACTGCGTGCGGCGCTCAACACCTTGCGGTTACTCTTGCGCAAATCGTTGACCGCCGGTCGCCAGCTGAGTCGGTGGTCAATGGTCACCCCCAGGTAGCGTACCTTCTTGCTCCACTCGATGGGGATGCCCCGGAGCGAGAGCCGAGGGGTGCTGAAGCGGGTCGACGCCTGCGGGTGGACGAGGAGAGCCTCCGTCTTGGAGGCGGCGAGGGTCAGTCCAATCCCGCAGAGAAACGCGTCGACCGCATCGATGGCTGTCTGGAGGGACTTGAGGAGGGCCGGGCGACGATGGCTGGGACCGCAGGCGAAGATAGCAACGTCGTCGGCGTAGACTGCCGCACGCACCTCACACGCAGTGTCGCACGGGATGAAATCGGGAAGCTTGGCCAAGGCGAGGTTGAAGAGGAAAGGGATGAGGATGCTGCCCTGTGGGACGCCGGTTGTGACAGGGCGAGGCCCGCTGATGGTGGATCCCACTCGAACCCGAAGGGATCGGCCGCCAAGGAAGCCCTCGACATAAGAGAGCATGCGCCCGCACACACCAAGGTCACGAAGTGCGTCCAAAATTGATGTGTGGGGCACACAGTCGAAGGCGCTCATCAAGTCAAGAAGCACGAGAACGCCGTACTCGCCGCGGGACTTGGCCTCCTCAAGGGTGGCGATCACGTCCGCGAGCGAGTCAAACGTGCAGCGGCCAGGGCGGAAGCCGCTCTGCTCGGGAGGGAAGGCGTTGGTGGCGGTGGTAATCCATCGCAGGCGGCGCAAAGCCATCATCTCCATGGCTTTTCCCACAGCCGAAGTCAGAGAGACAGGCCGGTAGGAAGAGAGCTCGGTGGCCGGCTTACGTGGCTTGAGGATGGGGACCACGATCGCCTCTTTCCATCCGGGAGGAAGCAGGCCCGTGCGCCAGACCTCGTTGTATGCCTCTAGTAGACGGGGCAGCATGGAGCGATCTATGTTGCGTAGGACCTGATAGGTGACTCCGTCTATACCAGGTGCCGATCGCTTGGTGCAGCCGTTGAGCACAACAATCAGTTCGTGGAGGGTAAATTCCTCTGAGCACAGGGCGCGTATCTCCAACACGATGCCGCCAGTTGGAAAATACCTCTCGGGGGGCGAAGAGCGCTGGCCTGTTGAGTGCGGGCAACGGAGGCAGCCCTCGAGGTGGTTGGGGCACCGCAGGAGGGGCGAATTTGTCAGCCAGCAGCTCGGCCAGCTCACGCTCCGAGATGCGCATCGCCACCGCAACGCAGAGAACCGGGTTGCGAGGGGCGCGGGTGCGCAAAACCGCGGCGAAAATGCGCCACGCACGGGTGTGGTTGCGCGGATCGTCCAGGGAAGTACACAGGCTGCCCCAACTTTGATCGCGACGACGTCGGGCATGCCGGCGGCAGACGGCGTAAATTCGGTTGTATATCTTCCAGTGCTCGGCGGACTGGGAGCGCGTAGCAACAATTTGCGCTCGTCGTCGGGCGGCCCGGAGGTTGAGAAGGTGTACGTCAGGCACTGGGGTGCCCGCAGGCACGGTGCAGCGAGTGGCGGCTGCTTTGTGGCACTCGGACAGCGCGGCGAAGAAGTCGGCAGAGACTAGGCAGTGACATCACTTTGTATCTCGTCAACTTTGAGAGGACGTGTACAAGAGCAGCCCTTGAAGAAACTTGGTCGCAACGCCTGTTGACATTACTTCCGAGTGAGGCGGCCGACGTAATCGTGAGAATGTCCCGATGAAGATGCGCGTGATTATGATAAAGTCAATCTTCAGCTGAGGCGAAGGTACTGTTCGTCAACAGAAGCCCTGAGGATGAAGTTTCGTAACACGAGGCGTGGTCAAGGGGAGTCATTCTCAGAATTTGCCTACAAATCCATGAGCTTGTTAGAGGAATGGCTTAAGAGTGCCAGCGCTACGAGGACAAGCTACGTATGCTTGAACTGTTCGCAGTAGAGCAGTTTTATGCGTCTATTCCGGAGCAAATGCACCTGTGGATTCAGCACAAGCCAAACGTCGAGACATTGCAAACTGCTGCTAGCCTTGCTGAGGAGTACTGTTCCCGTTGGGTGGTGTCACGAATTTCCGCGGTCTAGAGACAAACAGGACTTTTTGGAATCATCACAAAAGTCATTTATAAAATAATATTAACCGTAATACAACCAAACAACAAACTTAACTGCAAAGCACAGCAAACTTAAAACTTACACACGTTAAGGTAACTAGTAATGAAGTAACCCCATGTCTATACTATCATGCCACAACACTTAAAAAACCGGAAAACAGAAAAACGTAATGTTCTAACCGTCCAAAAGTGTCGACGCGGCGGCTGTTCCCCCGACGTGGCGTTTGACGTCGGTCACCACAGTGTCGACGCGGCGTAGACGTCTGCTTCAGTTGCGATGATGGAGCTTCTTCGAAGGACCAACGTGACACTGGACGTGGTCTGCCACTCGCCAGGCAAACGACACGAGTAGGTGGTTGACCGCGTGGCTGTGGATGCAGACAGATGTCGACTGCGTGGTCTGTCCCAGGCTTTCAGAATGATGGGAAAGCTCATGTCTCCAGGCCTTCCTTGCACATCTTCAGCTTCACCAACATTTGGTCCAGGCTTCCACGATCAGCCTCCAAGTCTCCAGGCCATTGCTGGAAAGCCCACTGCCTTGCTCTCCGCACACGTCAGCCAAACCTACTCTTCCGTTCCTCGCTTCTCGCTCGCGCTCTTTCGAACCCCCGGGCCGATTCCTCTTCTTTTTCTATTGCTTCATTTTTTCACGTGCTTCGTTTCTGTACCGTGATACGTCAATTTCTTCATTCTCTGGTTACGGATTTGTTCGTGACAGATGGAAAGTTCGGAAGAACCGAGAAGGAAACCGTCGGGAGCATTCAAAAAGTTTCAGAAAGGAACGAAAGAAACTAACCAAGGGAAACAAGACTGTTCCCGCCCAGGGGCATGCAGTCAATGCGAGTGAACTGAAAATTTGCAAGTTTGAATGAAAACGGCCGTTGGTCTGTTATAAACGTCAGCAACCAGGCCATATCGCAGCATGGTGCCGACAGGCAACTGAGTCAGTCAATTTGCTCACAGAAGAGAGCGATTTACTCTTGCCTTACACATATGACTTGAAGGTGAACGGCAGCAGTAGCAAGGTTCTACGTGACACAGGAGCAACATTTGATATCGTTCACCCGTCGTTTGTTAAGCCCGAACACTTCACAGGATCATGTGTGTGGGTACTTCAGTCGCTAGAACCTGACACAAGGTGCTTTGTGAGTAGCCAGAGTAGAAAAGACGGGTGCCTTCGGCAAATTTTAAACTGATGCCGCTATTTCCGACAAGCTCCCTCGGAAAATTCCGGACACTTTTTCTCACAGATCAATGAGGGACTTGCAAAAATGCCGGAAGGGAACTTAATGATAACCCATGTAACGGTCGTCACGAGGTCCCACACAAGGGCGCAAGCTACTCCTGCCGCCGAAATTCCAGACCAAGGTGAACCGTCAATAGCTGCCGCAGCAAGCGAAACTGTTCCTGTCACGCCAGCCGTTCACAACAGCACTTCCGTCGCTCACGCACTCCGAGGCGAAACGATAAGCCCAGTCAGTGAACATTTTCAACTTCTGGCAAAGGCACACAAAGGCGCTCTCAAAATGGAGCAGGCCAACGAGGAGTCACTGCAAACGTGCTGGGAAAAATCGAGACGGAAACAGAAAGGATCATTGTCGTTCGTAGTGAAAGACCGCTTTTTGTACAGAACATCCAAAAACAAGACAGGCCGATGTTTTGAGCAGCTTGTTGTTCCCAAATTGTATCGTGTTGCACTTTTGGGTTTGATTCACAGTAATAGCTGGGCTGGCCATTTAGGAATAAACAAGACCAAGAGCAGATTATTGAACGACTACTACTGGCCGATGTGCTACAAGCAATCTGAGAACTGGGTGCGCTCCTGCTGCGTTTGCCAAAAGACGGAGCGGCCAAACGAAAAGTCAAAGCACGTTTGGTCTAAGTGCCTTTGATTGGCAAACCTTTTCGCAGATTATTAGTCGACATTGTAGGCCCTTTACCAGAAACAGCGTTGGGCAACTAATACTTGCTGACACTTATTTGCCCTGCCACAAATTTCCCGGAAGCCGTGGTGTTACCCGAATTATGCTCCACAGCAGTTGTAAACGCGCTTCTCGGGGTCTTTGCCAGAATCGGATTTCCCTGTGAAATCCAATGCGACAAATGTTCTGTGTTAACAAGCGCGCTTACCACGACGTTCTTGAAGAAATGTGGCATATCTATTCACCACAGCTCCGTCTACCATCCGCAAAGTAATTCGGCCGAATAACTTCACTCAGTAATGAAACGCATTCTGCGCGCGCTCTGTTTCGAGAAGGGCGCCGATTGGGACGAGCGGGGAGCACTTCGCTCCCCGCTCACATTGTCGAAGGAAAAGTGGGAAGACAAGTTTGTAGACAAATCTGTCGACGAGTTCGTGCTGAAGTTGTTAAAGCGCCTACGTGAATCACAAGAACTGGCACAGATCAACATGGCGGAAGCGCAGCGACGCGCAAAGGTGTACTACGACAGAGCCGCACGCAAACGCACATTCAACGCAGGTGACAAAGTGCTCATTCTGAGGTCTCCAAAGGCAAGTAAACTCGAAGTAGCGTGGGACGGGCCGGTGACGATTAAACGAAAGCTCTCCGACACCAATTACTTGGTAACGACGCCCGGTAAACGCAACGATGTGATGATCTACCACTGCGATGTAATGAAGCCGTTTATCGAACGCACGGGGACGGTGAGCATTGTCCTCAATGAACCAGAGGAAATAAACGTTCTAGTTCCTCAAGTGCCATTCCCGTGCTCTGCCCCTTCAACAGAAGACATAGTCGAATCTGTCGCCAAACAAGCTTCTCTTACACAAAAACAAAGAAAGGAGTTGGAGCTGCTTGAACGCAACTTCAGTGACTTGTTTAGTCTCTATCCCGGTAGGACAAACCTTGTGTAGATCGATATTGAGTTGAAATCCGAGCAACCCTTCCGAACTAGGATGCACAGATTTTCGCCCCGTCATGCGAAGCTGTTGAACGATTGTGTTCACAACATGTTGACACTGGGTCTAATCGTGCCAGGGGATAGCGAATACGTGCCACCGATGTTCATCCTAGAAAGTCCTGGCAAGGAACCGTGACCCTGCATTGATTATCGAAAATTGGATGCGATAACAAAAACAAAGATGTTTCCTATTCCTAACGTTGAGGCCTTGATCCAGAAGGTTTCCGCGGCACAGTACGTTTCTACATTAAATTTGGTATGCAGCTTCTGGCAAGTACCACTCACGGAAAACGCCAGTAAGCTCGCCAATTTCATGACTCCGACAGGCACATATCGCCCTCTTGTGCTCACATTTGGCCTCAAGAACGTGCCCTTCGTATTTTTGAAGTTCATGAATGAAGTGCTCAAAAGCGCTGAGTCGTTCGATGTGCCCTACCTTGACGACATCGCTGTTTTTTCGAACACTTGGCAACAGCATCTGGAGCATCTACAGCAGGTATTCCTTCGAATACGCGCGGCAGACTTGACTCTGAAACTCGGCAAATGTCATCTTGCGATCTCTGAAGTCCACTACTTGGTTGAGTTGAGCGCATACGAGGACACGGACAAAAGAAGGAGACGTACACCTGTGTCCTCGTATGCGCTCAACTCATTCTAGTATGACCAACCAACAAGCCCGCATCACCACCCTCGTCCACTACTTGGGGCGTGTTGTTGGCCAAGGGAAGCGACGGGCTTCTGAACTAAAAGTAGAAGCAATCACTAGCTTCCCATTACTAAAGACAAAGACCAACTTGCGTTCCTTTTTGGGTTTAGCTGACTACTACCGAAGCTACATTCCCAACTTCGCGAATATTGCTAGTCCTCTCACAGATGCTCCATAGAGAAAGGGAAAATAACCAAGAGCGGACACTCAGCGATAAGAGGATCGAGCTCTCCCCGCCACCTCCTCGCCCAAACAGCCTTCGAGATTTTCGCGTCAAATCATAGGGACCGTGATCCCGAAGAACGCAAGCTGTCATAAGTGACGTCCAGGTGGCGCAAGTAGCGCAAAAGAAAACAAAAAAAGAGAGTTGTGAAACGCAAATGTGTAGCTTTTTTCAATTTTTTTTGTTTGTTTACTGTACGTGTGGAAACATTTTCTTGCATAATGAACTGAGAATTCGCGAAAAGAACATTGTCACGTGCATCGCCACCAGGCGAACGCGGGAACGGAAATCGACAAATCTGTCAGAACAGATATGGAAGGAGGTACGTGAGGGTGTGTTTTCGTACGCAATGTGTTGACGGGTTGGGGTAGGCTTAGGTTTGGCTGGCTGCTGTATCTGAAATGTAACGGCTGCGCGTAGTGGGTTTTGGGCGCTTGCTTTTTCTTCTCGTCGCGGCAATGTGAGCATTGCTGACCGTGTCACCAGCTGAGCTTGAGCAACGGACGACGGCACGGTGAGAACCCACGTTTCTGTTCTCTCTGAGCGCTGCGTAGTAGGCTTAGGAGCGTCGACCTTTGCCGATTTAAGTGTGCGCGCGCAGCAGGCATAGCGCAGGTACTTGCCTAGTAGTCACGCGTGAAAGTTCAGGTGCGACGCGCGCTGAAGGAAACGAGAAGGGCCGACCTTTGTGTAATTAGTTACGTACCAATTGCGAGTCGTTGCTACTTTTTTGAAAGCGAAGTGGGTTAAAGTTAAATGAAATGAAAAGCATGTAACGTACGATCCCGAGGCCCAAGGTTTCGGCATTGTTAACGCGTTGTGGGCGTAGCGAGGCACTCCCCACGAGTGAAAAGAGTTCTCGGTGATGGTTATTGTGTGTGTGGCTTGCTTATTTTGCTAAAGAATAATTTCGAAGTACGCTTCTGGGAAACTGCGCAGCAAGTTCGCTTGTGGAAGGGCCAGGGCAAGAAAGCCTAAGCTATGCATGGCATGGGTGGCTCGAGTTTCTTGTTAGAAGACGCGCCAATGGTTAATGCCCACTCTTTCAGAATTCGGTGCATTTTGAACGATGATGAAATGTCGACGATTCACCGAAATGGTCATTTTAGTACGGACGTTTTTGCGAACGACGTCGCATTTGCATAACTCAGGGTAGTCGTTCTAGTTGCATATTCGGTCTCTGCCAATGACCCCAAAATAACTTCGTATGCTGTAACTACGACACCGACATGACTCTAAATAATCTTTTCAGATGTTCAGTCGTCGGCCGTACAACCCCTACTGTTGTGTGGCGTGGTGAAGTAACAACGGCCGCACTTGCAAGAAGCCCGGAACGAGCTTCTTCCGCATCCCACAGGACAACAGATGAGCCCCGATGTGAAGTGTTCTATTGTAGTGCAGTAATTTCAATAAGAAAACATGCTGTGTATTAATGCAGAGCTTTAAAATGGATTGTATACGACTGTTTTTTAAAGTATGATTTATTGAGTTTTCGATGATTGTGATGGTGTCCAGGTTGTAGTATATAAAAAAGTAGGTAATTGGACGATGCCACACAAGTTTAAAAAAAAACTGCAGAAAAGATTCTCAGCAATGATCTCGCATAAGTGACGTCAGCGTGAGCTCATGTTGTGGCAAATGCTAGTAACAGCAGTACCGGGTTGTGCAGGTGTGTGTTTGCAGGTAATGTTTTTTACGAAGCGGCTCATGTAATGTTCTAAAAATGTAACGTCTCATCACGCACTACTTCTTTGTATTCCTGTTATATTGATATTAAGCGTTTCCCGTTGCAGCTCCCTGCGGAGGAATTAAGTCGCCGTCGCGGAAATTTCGTCGCACCATCAAACGCCTGCAGTCAAGGGTCGCCTCCTGCCGCAAGACCATTGAAAGGTTGTGGAAACAGCAGAGGGAGCTACCTCCATCAATTGCCAAGGCCTTGGGTGTCGTTCGTCCTTTCGTGACCGAAGAGGTCTTCAGTCTCCTTTGTGCACATGTGCGAGTTGTGAATAGGGGTCATTCAGGGGAAAAGGCTTCCGGCATGGCTAAAGAAATTTGCATTGCACTTAAACTTCAGGGGCCCAAGAGCATACCACTTTCTAGCGCCCATTTTTTGTCTGACTATGCCGCGCTCACTGAGGCGTTGGTTAGGAAATATTCGAATGTCACCAGGTGTGATTCCAGGGGTTATTGAGTGTGTGTCGGCTTGTATGCAGACATGGGATAAGCGCGACAGGGTGTGTTCACTCATATTCGGTGAAGTGATTTTGAAGAACTTGTCCTATGATGTAACTCAAGATCTTGTGCAAGGCTTTGCTGACGATGGAACAGCTCGAACGCCAGATATCGCTGACAGAGCTATGGTTGTCCTTCTCGCTGGTGTTCCTAGGAGGTGGGTCCAGCCAATCGCATTTACAATAGGACACGTATCTACGCCAGGAAGTGTTACAAAGGATTTGCTTGCCTGAATTATAAACAACCTTGGACACGCCGGAATCGCAGTCAAATGTTTAATTTGTGACCAAAGAGCCTCAAACGTTGCCCTTTCTCATATGCTTGGAATTGCAATTCAACGTCCTTATTTTGAGGTTGCTGGTGAAAGGGTGTACTTTGTTTTTGATGTGCCACACCTAATCAAAACCACGCGAAACAACCTGCAAGCACACAAGTTGTTCATAGGAGATGAAGTTATTGAGGCCCTTTATAAGTCTACTCACGAGTTGCGGTTTAAACTCGCGCCTAAGGTGACCGAGAGGCACGTCTACCAGAAGCCTTTTTGTAACATGAAAGTAAGCATGGCAGTACAGGTGCTAAGTGCATCTGTTAGTGTGTCAATCATGGCTATGGTGTACGCAAAGGAGCTCCCCGCAGCAGCTATGGCTATAGCCCATTTTTGTGAGCGTATGGATAAAGTGTTCGACTCACTCAATAGCTCATCTCCCAAAAAGAATGCCCGAAAGTGTCGTTATGCCATTAGGAGAAACGACGAGCTGGTAAACTTTCTGCGAGACCAACTCGCGTGGATCAGATCATGGCAATTATGTCTCCTGGCTTGTGCAAACAAAGCTTTTGCATATGTACTTTGTACTTACATCTGTTCTAAAAATGTTAGCTCAACCGCCTGTCAACACACTGACATGTGTGTGCTGCATAGAGTGTGAGATCGCTTGTAGTGCCTTTTTATATCCGTCTGTCGTCATGGGGCATTGTCACTGATAAATGACAGAAGAACCGAAACAGGGCCTATTTGCAGATAGCTAGAATGTGCAGCACTCTACTAAGAGAGACAAACAAAGCTTGTGTACCACAAGTGTACACAAGCTTTCCCAAGTCGCTTTATATGTGTTAGGTATACATGCTGTTCATTTCAGTTTGCATGCCTAGTGGAAACGTATTCATGCAACTTTCTTTACGTTTCGCATGTATCACTGTCTGCACAACAGTGCAAATGTCGCACACGGCTTATATAATTTTTTTTTATGTTGCAAGGTTTGCCTTGTTCTCAAGCGCAAATATCTCTAAGTTACCTTCATGCGCCACATGTGTATGACACATAAACCAATTGTTTTTAAAACATCTTGGTACATGTACTTCTTTTAGCTACCTTCTGTATTGATTGGTCTGCTTCGGATATCTTTCGTTCAGTTTGTATTGCACTGTGTGTCTTTGAAAACGTCCGTATTACAAAATAAAGCATTTCTCCACTGTCTGTGCTTGTCTTGTATGCTTTCGTGCTTATTCAATAGCGTGTATGCACGTGATCTGAAAATGAAAACAAAACAAAAAACAAATCCTCACTAAACATTGCCTCAGTGCAAATGAACGCAATATGCGAGCGGGGGGTGGACCCTAGCACGCACTGCACCACGTCAGAACTTTTAAACTGCGCACGCTTTAAACCGAAACCGGAAACTCGCTGCACCATGTCCTAAAAAACTTTTACGCGCACAGAACCGAAACCGAAACTCGCGAAGTATCATAAGCGACCACTTGGTGTCCCACTGCATTTCAGGAGAGGGGGAAGCCCTCCTTGCACTCTAATTCGGCTGCATGGCTCTATGGGAGTGTCCGCTCTTTACCAACTTTCCCTTTCTCTATGGATGCTCTGCGGAAGACCGAGCCAACTACTGTAAGTTGGAATAAGGCGCGCAAAGATGCTTTTGCTGGGATCAAAAAGATCCTCGTCAGTGCACCGGTTCTCGTGGCACCCAATTACTCTCTCCCTTTCCTAGTTCAGTGTGATTCCAGTGACCGCGGTATGGGCGTTGTTCTGAGCCAAGAGAACCAAGAGGGCGAGGAGCGTCCTGTTATCTACGCAAGTCTAAAGCTAACGTCACTCGAGCAGGCCTGCAGCACAACAGAAAAAGAATGCGATTGCTTGGTGTGGGCTCTCGAAAAGCTTTCGTGTTATCTGAAAGGCTCTTCCTTTGTTTTTGAAACTGATCACTCTCCTTCATTGTAGCTAAACCAAATGTCAAATAAAAATGGCCGCTTGATGCGGTGTAGTTTAGCACTTCAGCAGCTTGATTTCACAGTGCGGCACAAGAAAGGCAAACACCATGCCAATGCTGCCTGCCTTAGCCGCCCCTGCTAGTGTTCTTTGCTTCTTTTGTTTGTGTGCATGCAACTTGGCGCAAGTACTTTTTTTTTCATTCTCGTATTCGCTTAGCACGTAATCTGCTCCCAGTGAATTCAACTGTCGGGCTTTCCTAAACTTGGGCGCCAGGTTGCTTTTGACATAGTTACTGTGTTCCTGGCGCTCGTTCACTAAGCCGTTTCAGATCCTATCAACAGCGTACAAAACTGGGCGAGTTGGTTGAACTTCATAGTTTAAAAAGCAGCGCAAAAAGACGGTACACAAGATGAAAGAGGACACAGGACAAGCGCGGAACTAGCAACTGTCGTCTTTATTAAAAGAAAGCGAATAAATACAAGCATCTTTGCTGCGTGCGCATCCTCTAAGCTGCAGAACTTGTCACGTTTTTTCAAGTAGGCTGATTTCACAATCATGAAGATAGATAGATGGGGCGGAAATGCAAGTGTCATGATTTTTCTTGATGTGGAAAGCTTCGATGATTTTACGTGATCTTTGATCCATGTGCCTGAAGATCACATGCGTACGATCAAACAAAGGTTTACAGCCACATGAGCGACAATGGGAAGACAAATGTGATGTGGGTGTGCCCTTCAATGTGTTGCTGTGTTGGCGTAGCCTCTCGTTAAGGCAGGCGCCAGCCTGTCCTATATAGACTTTTCCACATGTTAATGGGATATTGTAAACAACACCACACACACAAGTTACAAATCGAGTGCGATGCTTAACGGAGCACTCATTCTTTTTTTCTGAACCTGCCAGCGTTCTATCTACAGCGGCGCATGCTCTCCCAGCCTTACCGTGAGCGGAGAACACAACATTTACGTCAAAGCCTTTTGCAATTTTTTTTGAGCCTGTGTGATAGTCCATGAACATATGGAATGACAGCGAAATTCTTTGGCTTATCAGTGGAACTTGTATCATGATTCTTGCATTTACGCCCCATCTATCTATATTCATGATTGTGAAATCAGCCTACTTGAAAAAACGTAACAAGTTCTGCAGCTTAGAGGGTGCGCACGCAGCAAAAATGCTTGCATTTATTCGCTTTCTTTTAATAAAGACGACAGTTGCTAGTTCCGCGCTTGTCCTGTGTCCTCCTTCATCTTGTGTACCGTCTTTTTGCGCTGCTTTTGAAACTATGCAGATCCTATCGTACCGACCGGCGAGATAACCATGCTCTAGGCGTCTTTTGCCTTCTCCCATGCTTGGCAGCCAAACAACACTCGGCGGGTGATGCCCGTTCTGAACATCGCCTTTTCATTGCCCTTCCAGCCAACCTTCGCGGGCTTGCTCCAGCCTGAAGACGCACAGTGCCACCTTGGTTCTTCCTTTGATGGCTACCTCAACTACCCGCCCACCTCGCACCCCGGCGTCTTCGCTGATGTGAAGCACAAGAACAACGTGATGGGACAGTGCGAAACTTTTCAGTGCTGTGCTTGGACAAATTTGCCCCCCGTGTTGGCTACCTGTTCCCACCTCCAGTCATTCATGAAGCGTCGTCCTCTTGAACGCCTTCCGATAAGGGTAGCTTTGGCCGAGCTGTAACGTTCGCGATGCTTGCCGCATTCTATGTTGGGGCCATCAGATAAGATTGCCCCGCTTGCTGTGTTATCTTGTTTTCTTTTTCTTTCCTGCCACCCTCTGATTTGCTGCGTAACGCTCAAAAACGCGTCGCACAATGAATCAACTGGGATTTGTCTTCCTGGCTCTGCGTGCGTCGTGTGTTCCTTGAGCCGGCGGTCGTCCAGCCGCCGAATACGTAACGCCAGCTAGCGGCATCCGCGAACGAAACCATTGCCAATACATCAATAGCTATCCCTGCACTTCACTTAAAGCCTCACCTTAACCGAAACCTCAGGGCTTATTGGCAGAGCACATGGGATAGGCATGCGCAAAATACACTGCACGTTATCAAGCCGCAGCTTGGTCATTGGCCGCCAGTGTCAAAGTCACGCTGCACGAAAGTAACACTTACCAGGCTAAGGACAGGACATACATACAGTACACACTCATATCTGTTATCCGGTGGCTATCCACCTTTGTGTGAGAGATGTGGTGAGGCACTAACCGTGCTTCACATTTCAATCCAGTGTAAAGAATTAGATTGCATCGCATTGCATTGATGAGTAACTCAGGGGACGAATTACAGCTCATGATTACTTAACTGGATACGGAAAGCAGAAGAGCAGCCTCTGAACATAAATATGTATGAAAGTAAAGTAATGTGGAACAGTCTCGGCAGAGAGCAGCACCACAACACATTTAATACAGGAAAAAGCACACGGCACTCAAAGCTATGAAAGTATACAAAACCAATAAAATTAAACTCCAACTAAAACCAAAGACTACACCCAAACTGCACTACACACTAAACCGTCACAAATAACGTCAGTTATCTTTGGCGTTAGTCCTGCCTATTCAGCGGGCCGGCGGATTCCTTTCTTGTCAATATCCAGGTCGGTTTCGGTGCGTCTCCGTTGGTGATGTCGATGTTCACAACGATCGTCACCGTCCTCGCCACTGCCGACTGGTCTCGCCCATCGTCGCCGTCACCTGACGTCCTCGCTGACGTGGCGGAGGCTTTTGAGGTTAGGCCTAGCGGTTGTTGGTGGTGCCCGACGCTAAGAGCTGACGTGGCCCACCGGGGACTGTCTTCGTCGACTTCTTTTGAAGGGAGCTTGCGGCAGGAACGTCGGTGGTGGATGTGCGCGGTTGCTGCATCCGGAGCAGCCTCACTCGAACCGGGTCGAGGTCTCCGGCCACCTCTCGGGACGCCCGCGTCACAGCCTGCCGAGTCGATGTCCTTGCCGCTCCCGTCGGCAGTGCGCTACCTGGCGAGACGACCTTCTTGCAAGTCCACGTCGAGCATGCCAGCTCATCCTCGATTGTGCTCCGATCACGGCTCGGGTCACGCGCTTCGGGCCTCACGTTACGGTGCGCGCGCTCGCGCCGTTTCAAATGTTCTCTGCTCCTCGTCGTTAAATGCGAAGCATTTCTTAGCGAACTTCGGCGAGTTTGAGCGTATGCATCTAGCTATCTATCTATCTAGCCGCCTACGACTTTCTGCTCTCCCGGCTGTATCGTTAATTGGATTTATACCAAATTTGGTATGACTTAACATGACTCTATGATGAACGTAAATGGCTGGTCATATTGCCACGCGCTATTCCTATTTTCACTTTTGTTGTATTCGGTTTTCGCCCACAAAGACCGTCAGCAAAGCTCAACTCAAACCGCGCCTTATTGTTCTACAACCTTCGCGATTATTGTAGATCGTTTTGTTAAGATTGCGCGCAAGAAGCGACCACTCGAGATTATTCCAGAGCGTGCGCGATGACCAGTGATAAGGCTAGAATGTTCGACGCGGGATGCATAAAAGCCGGCGCGCTCCAACGATGTCCAGTTGATCGCCGGCCGACGCTCAGTTCGCCGCTATCAGTGCCAGCGTGTATTGCTGTAATCCTACTCTGTTTACCGGCCACAAGTTCGGCCTAATAAACAGTTTCATTTTGGACACGTCGCCTGCTGCCTTCGTCGACGTCACAACCACGTGACATCTGGTGGAGGTGCTGTTCCTTCATGTTCCGGACGCCCCCGTCAAGCCGTGAACCCAGCCCACAGCGCGGAGAAGACACCGAAGCCCCCGTGCAGCAACGAGCTAGTCGCAGGCTGCAAGGCTTGCAGCCAGAGCACGGACTCCTGCCGGAAAACACCAGGAAAACTAAGACTTCGACCTCAACCGCAGCGACGATGACAGCCCCTGTGCCGCCTGCGCCCGTCCTGCTCCGGCAGCCGAAGGAGCCGCCGACTTTTCGCGGTTCACCATGTGAGGATCCAGAAAGCTGGCTGGAGGAATACGAGCGGGTCGCCACGTTCAACAACTGGGACTGCGACGAGAAGCTACGCCACGTCTACTTCGCCCTTCAAGACGGCGCAAGGACCTGGTATGAGAATCGAGAGTCCTCGCTAACATCGTGGGACCTCTTCCGCTCCGGATTTAAGAACACGTTCACTAACATCGTCCGGAAAGAAAGGGCTGAAACACTTTTGGAAACCCGTGTACAGCTCCCCAACGAGAATATCGGAATGTACACTGAAGAAATGACTCGCCTGTTCCGTCATGCAGACCCCGCTATGCCCGAGGA
Organism: Rhipicephalus appendiculatus; assembly: GCA_030522465.1. Taxonomy (NCBI): domain Eukaryota; kingdom Metazoa; phylum Arthropoda; class Arachnida; order Ixodida; family Ixodidae; genus Rhipicephalus; species Rhipicephalus appendiculatus. The sequence continues at coordinate 170,325 of JALIZH010013789.1, read as the reverse complement.
GAAGAAAATCTGCTTCCTGATGCGGGGTATCAAGCAGGAACTATTTGCCGGCCTTGTTCGCAACCCACCGAAGACGGTCATGGAATTCGTCTCAGAGGCCACGACGATCGAGAAGGCCCTTGAAATGCGTACGACGCAGTACAACCGGCGGATTCCCTTAACGACCTACGGAGAGAGTCACGCGCTGCAATCCGACGACCTGCGCGAGACCATCAGGGCCATAGTTAGGGAAGAGCTGCGTAAGCTGTTGCCATCCTCCCAACCTCAAGTGGATTCTCTCGCTGACGTCGTGCGCCAGGAGATCCAGCAATCTCTGGGCGTTCCTCAGCTAACAGAGCAGCAACCGCAGGCTATGAGCTACGCTGCTGCAGCGCGTCGTAACGCTCCACCACCACGCCCACGTGAAGGCTTCGCACCGCCGCAGTTCCGCCGCCAGACGCCGCCGCCGGCACCGCCACCGACGCCATACCGTCCACCCACCGGCCAGCGTTCCGCTCCGAGGAAGACCGACGTTTGGCGCGCCCCTGACCACCGCCCCCTGTGCTACCACTGCGGAGAAGCTGGCCACACCTACCGCCGTTGCCAGTACCGCCAGATGGGCCTACGCGGTTTCGCCGTCGACGCGCCTCGTCCACAGCGGGGTGAACGACCGCAAGACATCGCCGACTACCTCGCCGGAGCTCAGTGGACGCCCCGACGACCTTCCCGCTCACCGTCGCCCGGCCGCTACATGTCACCGCACCGCCGGCAGTACACTGGCCCAAACCGGGGCCGGTCACCTAGCCCTTACCCGGAAAACTAAGGGCAGCAACCGATGGAGGTGCGGTTGCTGTACGTCGAACTACCGAAGATCCTCCGCCGACGCCGACGACGCGACGAAACCTGCTGAACACGACGCGAAGCAGACAGAGCACTGCCGACGAAACCTCGCGGACCGAGCTGGACCTGACGACGCAGCATGATGGAAGCAGTGCAACAAATAGACGCAGCCGTGATCCGACACCGCGAGCTAACCGCAACGCAAGGCGACGGACTAGCGACCTCGACGTTCTCATCGACGGTCACAACGTCGCCGCTCTCGTCGACACTGGTGCCGACTATTCCGTCGTCAGTGGACCATTCGCCGCCAAGCTGAAGAAAGTAAAGACCGCTTGGAGTGGACCCGAAATCCGGACAGCTGGAGGTCACCTGATAACGCCAATTGGAGTCTGCACGGCGAGAGTCACCATCAATGACCGGACTTATCCTGCGAGCTTTGTTATCCTGCAACACTGCTCAAGGGATGTGATACTTGGAATGGACTTCCTAAGTGACCACGGTGCCGTCATCGACCTGAGGTCTGAGTCGATAACACTGACCTCGGAAAAAGTGCTCCCGCCCCACGCGATGCCAAGGAACCATCCATTGAATGGGATGGGGGAGCAGGTGACCGTTCCGCCGCTCTCCAGCGTCATTATTTCCGTCGGCACCGAAAATCCCGCAAACCTTGAAGGCGTCATCGAGGGCGATCAGCACCTACTCCTGAACCGTCAGATTTGCGTCGCAAGAGGCATCGCCGAGTTGCGTGAAGGGAAAGCAAAGGTAGTGCTGACAAACTTCAGCCACGAATATAGGCACCTCAACATTGGTACGACGATCGCCTACATCGACGAATGCGTCGTCGCCAGCAATGCTTTCGCCCTCTACGATGCTGCCGAACCTGCTTCGACAAATCGAGGTCCCGAACCAGATTTCGACGTTAACCCGAGCCTTCCGAAGCTCAAGCACGACCAGCTCAAAGCCCTGCTACTGCAATTCAAGGACTGCTTCTCGGCGTCGTCAAGAATTCGACAGACCCCAGTCGCTAAACATCGCATCATAACAGAAGAAAGTGCCCGACCAGTTCGACAGAGCCCGTACCGAGTTTCGACGCGCGAACGCGAGGCCGTGAAGAAACAAGTCGACGAAATGCTTCGCGACGACATCATTCAGCCGTCCAAGAGTCCGTGGGCGTCACCCGTGGTTTTAGTGAAGAAGAAGGACGGAACTCTACGCTTCTGCGTCGATTATCGCCGCCTGAACAAAATCACGAAGAAGGACGTGTATCCTCTCCCACGTATAGACGACGCCATGGACCGACTCCACAACGCGAAGTATTTTTCGTCGATGGATCTGAAGACCGGCTATTGGCAAATCGAGGTCGACGAGAGAGACCGAGAGAAGACTGCCTTTATAACACCGGACGGCCTCTTCGAGTTCAAGGTCATGCCCTTTGGCCTTTGCTCGGCACCTGCAACTTTCCAACGTGTCATGGATACAGTACTGGCTGGCTTAAAGTGGCAGACGTGCCTCGTGTACTTGGACGACGTCGTTGTGTTTGCCTCAAGCTTCGACGAACACCTCCGGCGCCTTGAAGCTGTACTTCAAGCAATCAAGGCCTCCGGACTCACCCTTAAGCCAGAAAAGTGCCGCTTCGCATACGAGGAACTTCTGTTCTTGGGTCACGTCATCAGCAAGTCTGGAGTTCGCCCCGACCCACGGAAAACAGCTGCCATCGCTGCCTTCCCGCCGCCCACCGACAAGAAAGCCGTACGCCGATTTCTCGGCTTGTGCGCCTATTATCGACGCTTCGTCAAGGAATTTTCGCGCATCGCCGAGCCACTAACTCACCTCACGAAAGCCGACGTGGAATTCAAGTGGGAAACTGCGCAAGTCGAATCATTTGAAGAACTTAAACGACGCCTACAGACGCCTCCGATACTTGCGCATTTCGACGAATACGCCGAAACAGAAGTACATACCGACGCTAGCAGTGTCGGACTCGGCGCCGTGCTTGTGCAGAGGTCTGATGGACTGGAAAGGGTCATCAGTTATGCTAGCCGGTCGCTATCCAAGGCGGAAGCCAACTATTCTACAACAGAAAAGGAGTGCCTTGCAATCATCTGGGCAACATCCAAGTTTCGCCCCTACCTCTACGGCAGGCCTTTCAAAGTTGTAAGCGACCACCACGCCTTGTGTTGGCTAGCTAACTTGAAGGACCCTTCAGGTCGCCTCGCACGGTGGAGCCTAAGACTTCAAGAATTCGACATTACCGTCGTGTACAAGTCCGGAAGGAAACACTCCGACGCCGACTGCCTGTCTCGTGCCCCCCGTCGACCCACCGCCGCTGGACGACCAGGATGATGACGGCTTCCTGGGAACCATAAGTGCCGACGACTTCGCCGAGCGACAGCGCGCCGATCCGGAACTCAAGGGCCTTATGAAATACCTCGAGGGCAAAACCACCGTGGCTCCAAAGGTATTCAGACGAGGACTGGAGTCGTTTTTCATGCGCAACGGCGTTCTCCTAAAGAAAAACTTCTCGTCACTTCGGGCCGACTCCCTCCTCGTAGTACCTTCGTCATTACGTCCAGAAGTTCTGCATGCTTTGCATGACGACCCGACGGCTGGACACCTTGGATTTTCCCGTACGCTGGCAAGGATACAAGAAAAGTACTACTGGCCTCACCTCACTGCCGACGTCACCCACTACGTGAGGACTTGCCGAGATTGTCAGCGACGGAAGACACCACCGACTAGGCCAGCCGGACTTCTGCAGCCCATCGAGCCACCTCGCCGGCCGTTCCAGCAAATTGGCATGGACTTACTGGGGCCGTTCCCGGCGTCGAACTCCGGAAACAAATGGATCGTCGTAGCTACTGACTACCTCACCCGCTACGCCGAGACAAGGGCCCTGCCCAAGGGCAGTGCCGCTGAGGTAGCAAAGTTCTTCGTCGAGAACATCGTACTGCGTCATGGCGCCCCAGAGGTCCTCATTACTGACAGAGGTACGGCCTTTACTGCGGACCTAACTCAGGCGATCCTGAGGTACAGCCAAACAAGTCACCGCCGGACCACTGCCTACCACCCACAGACCAACGGGCTGACCGAGCGTCTAAATAAGACCATCGCCGACATGCTGGCCATGTACGTCGACGTCGAACACAAGACGTGGGACGCGATCCTTCCGTACGTGACCTTCGCATACAACACGGCCGTGCAAGAAACGACGCAGATGACGCCATACAAGTTGGTCTACGGACGGAGCCCGGCAATGACGCTCGACGCCATGTTACCGAACGTGACCGACGAGGAAAACATCGACGTGACCGCCTACCTACAGCGCGCCGAAGAAGCACGACAGCTCGCCCGCCTGCGGATCAAGAATCAGCAGACGGCTGACAGCCGCCGGTACAATCTTCGACGACGGTTCGTGGAATACCAGCCCGGCGACCGCGTTTGGGTGTGGACGCCGATACGACGACGCGGACTTAGTGAAAAACTTCTTCGACGATACTTCGGACCGTACAAGGTACTTCGACGCCTCGGCGCACTCGACTACGAGGTTGTCCCTGACGGCATTACGAACTCTCAGCGGCGCCGTGCGCGACCTGAAGTCGTCCATGTCGTGCGTCTCAAGCCATATTACGCGCGTTAGGGAATCTGAGGACTGTACGTTTGCTTTATTATTGTACTTTATTGCTTGTGCTTATTGTTTATTGTACTTTCTTGCTTTATTGTTGTTATTATTGTTACAAGCATTTTTTCCCCCCGTGTTCTGTTTTAAGCATCGGGACGATGCCTTTTCAGAGGGGGGCATTGCCACGCGCTATTCCTATTTTCACTTTTGTTGTATTCGGTTTTCGCCCACAAAGACCGTCAGCAAAGCTCAACTCAAACCGCGCCTTATTGTTCTACAACCTTCGCGATTATTGTAGATCGTTTTGTTAAGATTGCGCGCAAGACGCGACCACTCGAGATTATTCCAGAGCGTGCGCGATGACCAGTGATAAGGCTAGAATGTTCGACGCGGGATGCATAAAAGCCGGCGCGCTCCAACGATGTCCAGTTGATCGCCGGCCGACGCTCAGTTCGCCGCTATCAGTGCCAGCGTGTATTGCTGTAATCCTACTCTGTTTACCGGCCACAAGTTCGGCCTAATAAACAGTTTCATTTTGGACACGTCGCCTGCTGCCTTCGTCGACGTCACAACCACGTGACAATATCATGAAAATCATGATTAACTTGTCATGAAAAGTATGATTTACATGCCACGCTCATGGTGCGCTCGCGGCCGTTTCGTTAGCTTGATATACACCAAATTTGGGATTGAGTGACGTGACTGCATAAGGAACATAAATGACAAGTGGTAATATGAAAATCATGACTTGTCATGTGCGACATGACTTGCATGCCACGCTCATGGCGCGCTCGCGGCCGTTTCGTTAGCTTGAAATACACCAAACTTGGTATTGAGTGACGTGACCGTATGACAAACATAAATGACAAGTGGTAATATGGAAATCATGACTTGTCATGTGCGGCATGACTTGCATGCCACGCTCATGGCGCGCTCACGGCCGTTTCGTTAGCTTGATATACACCAAACTTGGTGTTGAGTGACGTGACTGTATGAAGAACATAAATGACAAGTGGTAATATGGAAATCATGACATGTCATGAGTGACATGACTTGCATTCCGCGCTCATGGCGCGCTCGCGGCCGTTTTGTTAGCTTGTTATACACCATATTTGGTATTGAGTGACATGACTGTATAATGAACATAAGTGGCAGGTGGTAACATGTAAAACATGACATGCAAATTATATAAAACAGGATTTGCTCCTTCCTGGCTGCTTCGCATTAGGTCGATTCCCACAGTGCGTGGGATCTGCCGGATTTTTTTTTCGAACGACTCTTAATCATGACAGTTAGAGAAGCTTGTTTAGCGACAGATTCGAGTATATCTTGTGTTGAAGCGGCAGAGCACGAGATCGGCAATTGAGGGACTGGAACGTTAATATCCTCTGGTTCATTCAGGACAATGCTCACCGTCTTCGTGCGTTCAATGAACGGCTTCTTTAGACTGCAATGGTAGACTGCAATTGTAGACTGCAATGGTAGACTGCAATTGCACATCGTTGCAATTACCGGGCGTCGTTTCCAAGTAATTGGTGTCGGAGAGCTTTTGTTTAATCGTGACCGGCCCATCCCACGCTACTTCGAGTTTATTTGCCTTTAAAGACCTCAGAATGAGCACTTGGTCACCTTTCCTTGAATGTCTGTGTGTGTGCGCATCTGTCGTAGTACACCTTTCCGCGTTGCTGCTCTTCCGCCATGTTGATCTGCGCCAATTCTTGTGATTCACGCAGGCGCTTTAACATGGTAAGCACGTACTCGACAACCCATTTTTTTACAAACGTGTCTTCCCACTTTAATTTCAATAATGGGAGCGGGGAGCGAAGTGCTCGACCGTAGACAAGTTCCGCCGGAGGGAATCCAGTCGCCTCGTGAGTGACGGAGCGCCGAGCAAAGAGCATTGCGGGAACAGCTTCGTCCCAGTCGGCGACCTTCTCGAAACAGAGCCCGCGCAGAATGCGCTTCATTACTGAGTGAAGTTTTCCGACTGAATTACTTTGCGGATGGTAGACGGAGCTGTGATGAACGTATATGACACATTTATACAAGAACGTCGTGGTAAGAGCGCTTGTGAACACAGAACCTTCGTCTAAAGGTGAATATTTGACAGACTTCTGTCTGGTTGGGAAGCAAATAACATTAGAAAAGGGTCACCAACCATCGTATTTAATTAAAGTTAAACTTATTTTTACATTAAAATGAAAAATTCCGACATGTTGGGTCCAACTCGAACCCTTTTACAGGAGTGACTGAAGGACACCAGGGAGCAGTTGGGTTTTTAACGCCTTCTTCTCAAGTCGGTGGGTCAGGCTTGTTTTGACCGACGTGCCATAGCCCGTTGTAATACACACTCGGGAGCGCACCAGCCGACCGGTTCACGTTTCCAGGTGTTGCCTAAATATACCACGACTCCACAAAAAGCCACTTGTGGAAACTGGCCTCAAAGTCGACGACGCAGGAGTTGTCAAAGGCGATACGGTGATCGTTGACCTCGCTGTGCTCTGCCAGCACGCTTCTTTGTCGGTCGACCTTGCGGATGCCGTTCCGTTGCTGTCGCCGCCTCTCTGTAAAGTTTTTCGTCTGGCCCACGTACGACGAGCCACAATCTGCAAAAGGGCTTTCTCTTTAGGTGGTCTATCTTTTGGGGCGCGGAAAGAAGCGGCCGAGCGTAGAAGTTCGCTTACGCGCCACTTTTATCCCTGCTTCGAGAGAACACGTGCGAGCGCTGCGCTAGTGCGCTGGACGCAGCGAATGCAGACGCGGACATGCTTTGGAGGTAACGGTTCAGTGCCCTCTTTAAGGGGTCTGGAGGAGTGGGCCTGGCGGCGTGCAACCCTCTCAATGAAGGCTTATTAGTAGCCGTTGTTTGAAAGGTCGCATCTGATCTTCTGTTCCTCATCTGTCCGTTTATCCTCCGAAGAACAGACCATCCGTGCACGGGTGAATAGAGGTGATACCACCGCTGCCTTATAGTAGAAAGGGTGGTTGAAACTAGCGTCTAGGTAGCGACCGCTGTGGGTTGGCTTCCGGTACACCGAGAATTGCAGCAAATCTCCCATATTCGTAACGAGCACAACAAAGAACGGCAAACAGTTGTTTCTTTCCCGTTCCACGGTGAATTTAATGGCTGGCTCGATAGAGTTCAGGTGGGATGTGAAGGCGTCTACGGCCGAAGTTTTTAGGATGCAGAAACAGTCGTCGACATACCGTAAAAAATCTTCGGAGTGATGGCATTTGACTGCAATGCTCTTCCTTCCACCGCTTCCATCACGAGGTTCGCTGTTTTTAGACACAGATGCCCCCCATCGCTGTACCAGTTAGCTGTTTGTAGCATTCTCCGTTGACGGAGAAGTACGTACTGCTGAGACAAATGTTCGGCAGGCGGCACAGCTCGTCAACGCGCAGGCTTGTTCAGGCTTTGAGGTTCTCGTCACACTCAAGCGCCTCACGTGCTGTGGCCACTGCTAGTTGGACGGGTACGCTTGTGAAGGAGACCATATAAAAGGACACGGGGCATTCAACTTTGCCAACAGGTACTGGGGAAAGGAGCTCAACAAAATGGCTGCTGTTCTGCACGCGAGTGGGCGTGTTTCCCACGAGAGGTGCCACAATCGTGTGCAAAAGGCTCGACAGGGCTCGGAGTGGACAAGATGTGAAATCCACAACTGGTCTCAAGAAAACACCGGGCTTACGGGTATTGGGAAGCCCGTAAAAGCCGGGCTCACTGCCGTTCCTGCTCATCAAGCGAAGGTGCAGAACTCTGCCCTCCGGGTGTTTCACGAACACGTCCCTTAGGAGCTTGTTGAGGTATCTCGGTACCTGTGCTGTAGGGTCCTTCCTTAGTTTGCTGTAAGTGCCACTATGAAGGTTGTCTTGGACCTTGCGGTCATATTCACGCCGGTTAAGGATGACAGTGGCGTTCCCTTTGTCCACAGGCAAGATGACAATTTTGGGGTCCTCGCGCAGCTCCCGCAGGGCTCGGTTTTCCTCCGTAGAAACATAGGATGGTTCTTCCTTATTGAGGCCGTGTGCAAGGATGTCAATCGCCTTCAGTCTCACTGATTCCTGGACGCTGTTGTCAAGATGACGGATCCCGTCCTCCACAGCTGCCGCGAACTCTACGGCTGGAGCGACAAAAGACTTTCGAGAGAAGTTGCGACAGCACCGGAAGGGCATCGCACTGGCAGAGCACAGCGAGGTCAACGATCACCGCATTGCCTTCGACAACTTCCGCGTCATCGACTTTGACGCCAGTTTCTACAAGGGGCTTTTTGTGGAGTCATGGTATATTCAGGCAACACCTGGAAATGGGAACCGGTCGGCTGGTCCGCTCCCGAGTGTGTATCACAGTGGGATACGGCATGTCGGTCAAAACAAGTGTGAGTCTCCGACTTGAGAAGAAGGCGTTAACAACTCTGTTGCTCCCTGGTGTCCCTCAGTCACCCCTGAAGAAGGGCCCGAGTTGGACCCAAAAATAAGTTATTACTTTAATTGAATACTTTGGATTGTGTCCCTTTTCCAATGTTAGAACCTTGATCGCATTGGATTTCACTGGGAAATACGACTTTTGGCAACGACGCCCAGAAGCGCGTTTACAACTGCTGTGGAGCTTAATTCTGGTAACACCACGGCTTCCGGGAACTCTGCGGCACGGCAAATAAGTGTTAGCAAGTATTTGTTGCGCGCCGCTGTTTCAGGTAAAGGGCCCACAAGCCGACTACTAATTTGTGAATATGTACACCAATCAAAGCCACTTGAACCAAGGATCCTTCGACTTTTTCGTTTGGCCACCCCGTCTTTTGGCAAACGCTTCAGGAGTGCACCCATTTCTCAGATTCTTTGAAGCACATAGGCCAGTAGTAGTCGTTCAAGAACCTGCTCTTCGTCCTGTTTATTCCTAAATGGCCAGCCCAGCTATCACTCTGAACCAATCCCGAATGTGCAACTCGATACTTTTTCGGAACTACGAGCTGCTCACAACATCGGCCTTTCTTGTTTTTGAACGTTCTGCACAGAAGACCGTCTTTGACTGCAAACGACACTGATCCTTTTTGTTTCCGTTTTGATTTTTCCCAGCACATTTGCAGTGACTCCTCGTTGGCCTGCTCCATTTTGAGAGCGCTTTTGTGTGCCTTTGAAAGAAGTTGAAAATTTTCACTAAATGGGCTTATCGCTTCGCCTCGGAGCGCATGACCGACGGTAGTGCTGTTGTGAATGGCTGGCGTGACAGGAACAGTTTCGCTTGCTGCGACACCTTTTGACGGTTCACTTTGGTCTGGAATTTCGGCACCACGAGTAGCACTAGTAGCTTGCGCTCTTGTGTGGGACCTCGTGAGGGCCATTACATTGTTTGCATTAAGTTCCTTTCCTGTATTTTGTAAGTCGTTCATTGACCTGTTAGAAAAAAATGTATAGAATTTTCCGAGGGAGCTTGTCAGAAAAACAGCAGCATCAGTTTCAAATTTGCCGAAAGTGCCTGTCATTTCGACTTTGGCTAGTGACAAACACTTCGTGTCGGATTCTAGGGCCTGACGTATCCATACACAGGATCCTGTGAGATGTTCAAGCTTAACAAACGACGGGTGGACGGTATCAAATGTTGCTCCTGTGTCACGTAGAAGCTTACAACATGTACAGTCGCGCGCGATATGAAGGTTATCGCGCGAGCGTAGCGGTCAACGCTTCCGCGATAACCTTCATATCGCGCGCGACTGTACCTTCACCTTCATGTTATATGTGTAAGGCAAGAGTAAATCGTTCTCTTCTGTTAGCAAGTTGACTGACATAGTTGCCTGTCGGCACCCTGCTGCGATGTGGCCTGGTTGCTGGAATTTATAGCAGACCAACCATTGCTTTTCTTCCAGTTTGGAACTTTTAGGCTCGTTCGCGTTGACTGCGTGCCCCTGGCGGGGAACACTGCCTTGTTTCCTTTCGTTAGCTTTTTTCGTTCCTTTGTGAAACTTCTTGAATGCTCCTGATGTGTTTTTTTCTTGGTTCTTCCGAATTTTCCATCTTACGGGAACAGTACTCGTCAGCCAAGCTAGCTGCCGTTTGCAGCGTCTCAACGTTTGGCATGTCCTGAATCCACAGGCGCATTTGCTCCGGAATAGACGCATAAAGTTGCTCTAGCACAAACAGTTCAATCAGGCGTTGCTTGTCCTCGTATGCGTTGGTGCTCTTAAGCCATTCCTCTAAGGAGCTTATGAATTTGTGCGCAAATTCTGAGAATGACTCCCTTCGGCCACGCCTCGTGTTATGAAATTGCATTCTCAAGGCTTCTGTTCACAAGCTGTACCTTCGCCTCAGCTGAAGCTTGACTTTATCATAATCACGCATATCTCATCTGGGATTCTCGCGATTACGTCGGCCACCTCATCCGGAAGTAATGTCAGCAGGCGTTGCGACCAAGTCTCTATATCAAGGGCTGCTCTTGTACACGTCCTCTCAAAGCTGGCGAGATAAAAAGTGATGTCACTGCCTGCCTTGAACGATTGCATGTATCCGCGCATATCAAAACTCAGTGCGTTCAAGGTTATGCAGCTGCATCTCCTTTAGCTTCAGTTCTACCTCTCGTTCTTTAGGTCGTTGGGATACTGCCTTCGAATACTCCTCGACTTCGTCGAACTTTGCTCCGCATTTAAATATTGCTTCGATTATTTCAGGCTTCCGTATCGACTTTTGGATACCGAGCTCTTCGGCTAGCAACACTAGGTTTGGTTTCGTTAACGACGCGAAGAACATGACTGCTGTTAACAAGGGCCACTCAGATATCTACTACTTATAATTAGCAAAATCAACAACAAAGAACTTCGACTGCCAAGAAAACGACGCTAATGTTCCCAATGAAATCAAGAAAGCCGTGCTCTCACGAAACCGGATGCCAAGGCCGCCTTCGACGTGCGCTCCATACCACCGCCATCGCTGCCACCAGCTGTTAATATTCGGCAACTGGCGACCGCCGGCCCAAGGGACAGGCGACGCACGCAGTGCCAGGAAGACAAATCACCGTTTATTCATTGTGCGACGCGTTTTCGAGCGCTACGCAGCCAATCGGAGGGTGGCAGGAAAGAAAAAGAAAACAAGATAACACAGCAAGTGGGGCAATCTTATCTGATTGCCCCGACGTAGAATGCTAAAAGCACCGCTAACGTTACAACCCCAAAATGACACTCCACCACATCTGTCTGCGCCCCCCCCCCCCCCCACTTAAGATGAAGGGGGCGTCCCCCCCCACCCCCGCAAAGAATTTCTGCCTACGCCCCTGCAGCCGCCTCTGCTTTCAACCAGTTCCAATCTTTAATAATGATAATAATATTGCCACAAGTGGTTCGACATTCGCAGAAGACGCGTGCAACATACTGGGTTTGTAAAAGCCGCCGCACAAGTGACAAGCACAGCGCGCCATGTAACGCGGGCCTGCGCGCGCCACCATGCTACGCCACGTACCGGCGCGAGACTCCATGTGTGAGGAAGAAGAGACCGACGAAGTTCGGAATAGCTAGCAAGGGACATTCTTGCCAGCAATTCAGTTAGTGAGTTTTCGGGGACAGTTTCGCCCTAAATAAATACTTTTTATTGTATCAGGCGCTATAGTCATTGGTAACTTTCTGGTGGAGGTGCTGGGTATGATTCCAAGCCCACCACAGGCTAGGGAGCGTAGCCCAGATCCCAGAAGATTTGAGCCTGCGGATTTAACGCCTGTCCACCAACGCACGAGTCGCCGCCTCTGTGGTGAGCAGCCCGAGTTTGGCCCCCCTCGTCGATTGAGGACCCGTGGAGACCGCAAGCACAAGCGCCACTACGATGGCCGCCCAGCCGACGCCATCTCCATCTCACCTCATCGTGTATTCACCCCGGGCACCAGAGGTCTTCCATGGTGACACTTTCGAAGATGCCGAGGACTGGCTCGAGGGATTCGAGCGCGTTGCCAGTTTGAATGGTTGGGACGAAACCCGGAAACTTCGTTACGTTTACGTGGCTCTGCAAGATTCTGCACGTACGTGGTTTGAGAACCACGAAGCGTCAATGCTGTCGTGGGACGACTTCCGACGAGAGCGAATCGCTACCTATCCGAACACGGACCGCATAGAGAAGGCACAGGCCGCTCTTCAGGCAAGGAACCAACGGAACAACGAGAGCGTGGCCATGTACATTGAAGACATGTCGTGGCTCTTCCGCCGAGCCGACCTGAACATGGCCGAGGAAATGAAGTTGCGGCACCTTATAGGTGGAGTAAAGGAAGAGATTTTTGCAGGCCTGGTGCGCAATCCACCGCGCACTGTGGCAGAGTTCAGATCAGAGGCCACGAGCATGGAGAAGACACTGCAGCAGCGCGCGCAACTGCAAAACAGGGATTTCGGAGCCTCTTCAGTTAGCGCGGTGTCAGCAACCCTACCAAGCAACTTCGACGTCCTACGGGAAGTGGTGAGGGCTGTCGTAAGGGAGGAGCTGCACAAACTGCAACTGACCCAAGGGCCTTCCAGGGATGCCGACACTCGCGGACGTTGTACGTGAAGAACAGTAGGGTTGAGAGCTGGGCTAGTTGGTGAGATATCATTTTAACATATGGTGTAGTAGCGAAAATTCGACGGGGACACAGAGGACAAGAAAAACACGACACTCGCTACTTCATGCAGTTTCACCAGACAAGCCGAGCGGTTAGAAAATGCAGGCTACCCTCGCGATGTTTTAAGGTCCGTGGCTGAAAAAACGCTGAAGTCTATCAAGGATGATAATCATGCTATTGCGATTTGCGGGGAGGCGACACAAGTGCGAGAGAAAAAAGTCGCAGTAATCCCGTACTTGCATCAAATTAGCCTCAACGTAAAGCGTGTTGGCAAGCGAGCCGGAGTAAATGTTGCTTTTTCAGCCCCCGAAAAGCTTCTAAAAATGTGCCGTCAGGTGAATTCTGACGCAAGAACCCAAAAAGTGTGCACCACCAAGCATAAAGATAAGTTCGTCCCATGTCAAGAATGCGTAGTCTATTGTATACCGCTATCTTGTCAACGTGAATATGTCGGTGAGACAGGAAGGTGCCTCAATGAACGTCTTAGGGAAGACAGGTACAATGTAGATAGAGCTATCAGTGGGCATTTGGGAATTCATTGTCGGGATTGTGGGTGCCGGCCTCTTTTCAATCACACACGCGTGCACGCACGAAACAAAAATAGGACAGCGCGTGAGATCATAGAAGCCCAGGAAATCCTGAGACGTGATAAAATATGTATCAGTGTAGCTTCGCTTGCTCTTTCGAGCAAGGAATGCGAATTTCTATCGTAAAGCATGCGATATCGATGATCGGTTGCTATTCCCTTGAATACTTTTTGCATAGCTCGTCTGCGTTGTATTTCCTTCTTTTTCCTGTGAAATGAGCATATATATTGCTGTGGCAGGAAAATAAAAGCCAGTTGTAAGTTCAGCGCTCTGTGTGTCTCATGTTTGCTTGTCCTCGTTCCATGCGCTGTGAAACTTTGAAAAAAAGCTCAAGAAAGTGCTCACTCATTGGTCCGGACGGCAAATACGTACCGCTGGGGGGGCACTAAGTCAGCCCCGTAGGATTGTGCACAATCCTACGGGGCACAAGAATAAGACTAAAAGGCCTCGTGTACGTCAGCAGCTTTATTGTTCTCTCCGAATGTTCTCGTGAACTTACTCTGGGCATGGACTTCTTGGAAGCATAAAGTGTAATCATTGACTTGCATAGATCCCAAGTTTCTTTCTCTACAGAGAATGCTGTCGCCATGTGTCCTACGGAGCAACCAGTCGTTTCCTCTCCGTATTGTAGACGAAGGTGTTACCGTGCGGCCACGCAGCAGCGTGACAGTTGTGAAAAGGAACGTTTTCCGCGACTATGCTGGACTAGCTGATGGAAATATCAGACTTCTCCTGGAAAAGGGAACATGCGTGGCGAGAGGTCTAGTGAACCTGCGTGACGGTTGTACGGATGTGCTACTGACCAACTTTAGCAATGGGGTACAGCATGTGGCGAAGGGAACAGCCATAGCATTCCTTCATGGCTACGTACAAGTCTCGGATGTTTGCGCCCTAGATCAAGCACCGTCATCTTCCTCGACAGTAGAAAGTATCCTTCAGGCAACAGACATTGACCGAGAGCTGTCATCCCCGCAGAAACACCAGATTGTGGATTTAATCAAGGAATTCGCACAGTGTTTTTCCACTTCGTCGAAAGTCAGACGTACTCCCGTCGCAAAGCACCGCATCGTAGTCGAAGGACATGTTAGACCCGTATGTCAGCATCCATACCGAATGGCTCCGAAAGAAAGGGAAGTGATAAAGAAGCAAGTACAGGAGATGCTCAAGGATGACGTAATACAGCCATCCAAACGCCCCTGGGCATCACCGATAGTACTTGTTCAGAAAGAGGACAACACCCTGCGGTTTTGTGTTGACTGCAGGAAACTGAACCTCGTCACGAAGCGGGACGTTTACCCACTTCCACGAGTCGACGATACCTTAGATAAATTACGCAATGCTCACTTCTTTTCATCGTTGGACTTAAAAAGTGGATATTGGCAAATCGAAGCGGACGAACGGGATCGTGAGAAGACGGCATTTGTGACCCCCCGATGGACTCTACGAGTTCAATGTACTCCCTTTTCATTTGTGTTCTGCTCCTGCTACCTTTCAGAGGATGATGGACACTGTGCTCTCCGGGCTCAAATGGCAGTCATGCCTAGTCTATCTTAATGACCTAGTTGTTTTTTCCACTACCTTCGAACAGCACGTACAGAGATTGAGAACCGTACTGGATGCCATTCGCGCGGCTGAACTTACGATCAAACCCGAAAAATGCCACTTTGGATTTCGTGAGGTTCGGTTCCTAGGGCACATCGTTAGTTCTGACGGTGTCCGCCAAGACCCTGAAAAGATCACTGCGGTTGAAAACTTCCCAAAGCCAAGAGACAAGAAGGCCATGAGACGGTTCCTAGGGCTTTGTGCTTACTACATGCGTTTCGTTGAAAACTTCTCCACGATCGCCGAACCACTGACACGGCTTACAAAGGAAGGTGTACCGTTCGTTTGGCAGAAAGAGCAAGAAGATGCCTTCTGTGAGTTACGATGCCGTTTGCAGTCGCCATCTATACTTGCTCATTTTGATGAAGATGCCAAAACAGACATCCATACTGGCGCCAGTAATGTTGGCCTCGGTGCTATTCTTATTCAGTGGCTGAACGGAGTAGAAAAAGTTATCGCTTACGTAAGCCGCACTCTGTCGAAAGCCGAGTCAAATTATTCAGCTACAGAAAAAGAATGTCTCGCAGTTAAATGGGCCATCAGTATGTTCTGGCCAAATTTATACGGTAGGCCATTCCGAGCAATCAGTGACCATCATTCATTGTGTTGGGTGGCGAATCTGAAGGACCCTTCTGGAAGACTTGCTAGATGGGGCCTGCGTCTGCAGGAATATTACATCACAATCGTCTACAAGTGTGGCCACAAGTACAATGACGCGGATTGCTTGTCGCGTGCACCAGTCCACACCTAATCTCCTGAACATGAACAACATTCCGCATTTATTGGAGCTGTGAACGTATCAGAGATGGCTCATGATCAACGAATGGACCCACAATTACTCCTGCTCATCCAGTACTTAGAGGAGCAGCAAGTCAAAGTACCACGAGTTTTCGTCCGCGGATTACGTTCCTATGTCCTCCGGAACGGCGTTCTCTACAAGAGGAACTTCGAACGCACCGGTGAAATCTTTCTGCTTCTTATACCATCGTCACTGCGAGCACAAATCTTAGAAGCGTGTCATGACGACCCATCGGCAGGCCACTTGGGCATTAGTAGGACTTTGGCAAGAATCCGCCAGAGATATTATTGAGCAAAATTAATGGATTCTGTACAGCACTATGTTAGATCATGGCAAGAATGCCGAAGGCGCAAAGTACCACCACTGAAACCAGCAGGTCTTCTGAAACCGATAGAGCCACCGAAAGTGCCATTTGAGCAGGTAGGAATGGACTTACTAGGACCATTTCCTGTCACATCGTTGGGAAAGCGGTGGATACTTGTAGCAACTGACTACATGACCCGGTATGCCGCGACGTCGTCTCTCTCAAAAGGAACCGCAAATGAAGTGGCTCAGTTTTTAGGGGCGAAGCTCCTTAGGGTGTAGGTCTGTCCCTCCTCTATAGTAGTAGCAGTAGTAGTAGTAGTAGTAGGTAGGTAGTCACGTATAGTGGAATGTACCCACTCCACGTGATAAAGATGACGATGCCGCAGTATAGTCGGATGTACCCACTACACGTGATAACGAGTAAGTATAAGCGCGTTCCAGTATAGTGTGTTGTGAATTTGTGTGTTGGTGAGAGGGGTGGGGGGGGGGGGAGACGCCTTCACCTCCCTTCCCTCTTCGGCAAAAAAAAAAGATGAAGGCACGCTTTTGCTTAGAGCTCAACACGATGAACAGGAGGAGCTACGTAAAGTGAAGTGCGCGAGTGTGGTGCAGTTTTAATTTGGAGCGGCAAAAACAACGACGACGGCGTAGGTCGTACTACCTGCGCGCGCGCGCCGAGCAATGGAGAAGAAAAAAAAGAAAAACAAGACAAAACCGAGAGCCACTGCGGGAAGAAAGAGAAGAAGAAGAGTCGTGCGGGCTGTTCGAGGTGCATGGCTAGGGTGTGGGCTGCGAGCTCGTCGGGTACGTGTCCCCAAGCTTCCCCAAGGCGTCCACCTAGCTGAAGAAGGCCTTCACGGAGGCCTCGCGACTGTTCTACCACAGTGGCTATTGCCGAGAGGTCCTGGCACGGCGTGGTCCTGGTGTGGTGGGCGGAGAACAGCGCCGAAGATGACGGCGTCCACCGGGAGCGGCAGCGAGCCGTCGGGCTAAGGGCCTGAGTTCACCGACTCTCACCGCTGCGTCTTCTTCGCCGGACTGTTGATGTGCGAGACACTCGGGTGAGCCGCATATGTCTTCATGCGCATCAGGACTCTCCTAACGACTTTGGTGCACGAACTTGTAAGGCTCGTTATAGGTCTCCCCTGGTTGATGATGACTGCATGTACTTTCGGTCTGACTGACGCGTGTTAGCTTAGCTTTCTTTGATTTTTGTGTTCCCGTGCCGTTTTCGTTCTGTGTGTTCAAATATATTTTCGTTTCTGTGAATGAAACGCTCACCTCCTTCTCTTCCCGATACTGTATTTTCATAGCTAGTCCCACTTGCTTTATTAACCGAACCTGTCACAAGTGGAATGTACCCACTACTCGTGATAACGATGACGCTGATGACCATGAAGTATAAGCACGTTCCAGACCACACATTTTCTTTCTGCCATGGATGTAAACGATCGAGCTTCGCCCAATCATCATCATTCACTTCGTGGATATGGCGTGTTTTTTTTTGTCACCCAGATAGTGCTGCGACATGGCGCACCTAAGGTCGTCATAACTGACAAAGGAACAGCGTTCACTGCCAGGTTGATGTAGTCTGTCATGCAACTAACACATACCGACCACAGAATAACTACAGCATACCATCCGCAAACAAACGGGTTAACCGGAAGGCTCAACAGAACGATCGCTGACATGATCGCAATGTCCCTATCGAAAAAAACAGCGTTTCCAGTGTCTCCCAGTGCGTTTCAGCGCACTGGGTGACACTGGAAACGCTGTACAGTGTGTCCCAGTGTACTACAGCGCGCTGGGAGACACTGGGGCACACTGTACAGCGTGGCCCAGTGTCTTACAGCGCACTGGGACACACTGTGCAGCGTCGCCCAGTGTCTTACAGCGCGCTGGGAGGCACTGGTCACGCTGTACAGTGTCTGCCCGCACACTGGGAACACCGGCGGCACATTGGAAAAACTGGCCGCGCTTGATGGACTTTCTATAAGACTTTATATTTGATCGCGAGATGTCGAGCGTAAAATTTACCGAATATTTTCAAATTGTTCTATCCTGTGTGCTACACATAGTTTCAGTTAGGCGACGGATGTCCGTGTCGGCTAAAGCAATCATCTGTCGAGCGCGCTAGCGCGCGTGCGCTTCCTTGAAGTGTGCTTGAGTGTCGTCAATGTAGTTTATAAACCGCATCGAAAGATCTCATCATTCGCAACACAATATGGGAGTAGTATTAGTCTGATAATCAAGATCAACCTACTCTAGCTGTCAGTCGTTCCCGCTCGTATACCGCAGAAAGCCGCATGCACGTCACCGCGGCAGCAGTTAGCCGCTGCAACACCCAATCCCGCGGCGTTTTTAGCTTCTGATTTGTGTAATCGAAGGTGCAAATATGACCTCGCTAGGGTCAGTTATGATCGAAACTACATTTTAGCGGTTATTACACTCTTTGTAATGGAATATATATCCACGGTCTTCACAGTGACCGTGGCTCCCGAAGTGCGGCCCTAAGCCTAATGCTCGTTTCGGCTAGAGTGAACTACTGCAGATCTAGTACGCGGAACGTAAACAAGGGGACAGAAAATATGTTCAAACGGGTGACGAAAAGTACAGTGTTCAGTGAGCAGTTCAGATGCACGATGTTTTCTACATAGGTATGACAAACCGCTTAGCGAGACAGTGCGATTGCCGCAACACATCTGCGATTACGCTCATAAGTTTTGCTGGAAAACGTGCCAGGTAGACGTTCTGATGCAAGGGAGGCCATAACAAACAAACAAACAAACAATCTGCTGTCAGGGTAGCGCGAGCACGAAGAGACGAAAATCTACGTTTCTAAGCAAAAAACATAACTATTGGATACCGGAATCAGCTAAAACATGAATAAAAAATCACTTGAAGCCTGTCGTTCGAGTGTGGTGTAGTGGGTAGCGTGTCGGGCTCACAGTGAGTAGTTCGTCTAGGTAGGAGGTTCGAATCCACGAGCTCGTTAATTTTTTTTTTGTTCCAGTGCTCGTGTTTCAACCTTAATTACGGTGTGGGCATAACCAAAAATTTTAAAAACCATTTAAAAGCCCGATTTTGGCCCATAACGCGTGTCCCAGTGTGCAGCGCGCCAGCGTCCAGTGTGCCCCGTGCAGCGTGCCAGTGTCCCAGTATCCAGTGCCACACTGGTCCACTAATCAGGTATGGCGCTGGGACAGTGCCACTGGGTTTCCCGATAGGGGTATGTGGACGTTGAGCAGTGGACTTGGGACAGTATATTACCGTACGCTACATTTGCGTACAATACTGCAGTACAAGAGACCCAGGCAGCACACAACGTCGGGCCGATATTGGTTTTAAGGTGGCTGTGGGCGGCCCAACCACGGTCCGTCGTTGCCGGCATGGAGCCAATATGGGCGGAGCCGTTGACTTTCGCCGGCAATATTGGGCCGATTTTGCCGTCCTTCAGCCGATGTTGGGCTTTCACCGGCAACACTGGGCCGAGTTTGCCGGCCTCCCGCCGTACTTACGCCGATATCGGCTTAGCCGATGGGTTTCACCGGCAACATTGGGCCGAGTTTGCCGGCGTCCCGCCGTACTTCCACCGATACCGGCTTAGCCGATGGCTTTCACCGGCAACATTGGGCCGAGTTTGCTGGCGTCCCGCCGTACTTCCACCGATATCGGCTTACCCGATGGCTCTCACCGGTAACATTGGGCCGAGTTTGCCGGCGTCCCGCCGTACTTCCACCGATATCGGCTTAGCCGATGGCTTTCACCGGCAACATTGGGCCGAGTTTGCCGGCGTCCCGCCGTACTTCCGCGGACATCGGCTTAGCCGATGGCTTTCACCGGCAATATTGGGCCGAGTTTGCCAGCGTCCCGCCGTACTTCCGCCGATATCGGCTTAGCCGATGGCTTTCACGGCAACATTGGGCCGAGTTTGCCGGCGTCCCGCCGTACTTCCGCCGACATCGGCTTAGCCGATGGCTTTCACCGGCAATATTGGGCCGAGTTTGCCAGCGTCCCGCCGTACTTCCGCCGATATCGGCTTAGCCGATGGCTTTCACGGCAACATTGGGCCGAGTTTGCCGGCGTCCCGCCGTACTTCCGCCGATATCGGCTTAGCCGATGGCTTTCACCGGCAACATTGGGCCGAGTTTGCCGGCGTCCCGCTGTACTTCCACCGATATCGGCTTAGCCGATGGCTTTCACCGGCTGCATTGGGCCGAGTTTGCCGGCGTCCCGCCGTATACTTCCACCGATATCGGCTTAGCCGATGGCTTTCACCGGCAACATTGGGCCGGGCTTGCCGTAATTCTGCCGTGTATCAGATGCTTCAACTGATATCGGCAGCTGAAGGTTTTCACAAGCAGAATTGGGCCTTTTTTTCCGTGTTGTTGACGCTCTTAAAGTAATGGTGGCTGAGTCGATTGTTGGTTAGCTTTCATCGGCGCAGCTGGAATACCTTCTTGTCTTCCTTCAGACAGTTATATATTGCCCTGTTGAGAACGTCCTCCTGCGTCGCGGTGCTACAGAAGTCGTCGTCATTGACACAGGTACGGATTTTACGGCGGAAATAACGCAAACCATCTTGACATACAAGTCACCGACGGACAAGCGCAACTATCATCCGCAGACGAGTGACCTCACCGAGCGGCTAAATAAAACCGTCGCTGACATGCTGGCAATCTTCTGTACGTCGACGTCGAACACAAGCTTGTAATGCCATGGAGCATTAAGCGCTTGAATATTACTCGCCTAAGCTGCAGTAAGCTGCTACATGGATTGGCGTTCTAGCAAAAATAAGAAAGTGCATGCATGCATTGTATCGTGCTAATGCCGCATGTACAATTCGGGGCGTGAAGTAACGCCGAGTAAATAGCTTGCATCCTCTTGTTAGTTTCTGCAAGGACATTAACTAACAGTTATAACTGGCACTGTGGCTTTTCTACCCAAAAAGCGGCCTTCAGACTGACTCACCTTAGATTGCGATTTCGTTGACGAGCTGTTCAAAGCTACAAAAACTGAACTTACAAAGTACTTCTATTTCATAAATGTTTTTGCCATTAGTCGGTAGACCTCATTGATATACCTAGCATCAGGATTCGCCCAATCATTCCAGCAGGCATACATTTAGCGGAAGAACTTTTATGTGAATACTAATTGTGTGCATAATCTTGAACGAATAAAAGCGCGACACGAACGAGGACGATAAGGAACGACAGACTACAGCGCTTACTCACAACTGAAATTTATTCCGAAAAGAAGCAGAATAAATAGCATCTGGAAAACCTAAGAAATGAAACAACCAACACGCATGTTCAAAGTGAAAAAAACAAACAACACAAGGCTATGTGGATGATGAGACGTGGGCGTGACACAAGCTATCCATGAGGTATGATACTTCTGTATCTGATAGTGCTAATGATGGCTGGCTGATGCAATAATCGCCTTCTCGTGACATGAAAAATGCTTCCATTATCTCCCGCGATCGCTGGTCTCTGTGGCAATGCAAGATTTCTGTTTTTTCAAAACAAGGTTTACAGCCACTTCTTTGACAATGAATGGCCAAATGAGAACCTGTGCTGTTTTTTACATTACGCGCATGCTCCTGAAGTCTGATGTTTACGCACCGACTGGTTTCTCCAATGTAAACCTTGTTGCAAGAACATGGAATTTTGTATACTGCTTTGGTTCGACAATCTATGAATTTATTCCGGTGTTTTATCGCGCACAATTGCCGTTTGTGAAATTTTTCACCGTTTAACTTCCTGTGAACAGCTGGACACACCTGCCGCAACTTGTGGCCAACGCTGAATACTACATCAACTTGATACCTATTACCCACATTTTTAATCCCCTGCGACAGTTTATGCACATTCGGAATCATTGGAAGATTCTTTGGAGTGGTGGTGTGATTATCTACCGATTCCTTCTGCCCAGCTTTCACCTTCTTTGCCACTTTTTCGCAGGCCCTCGTGATAACCCATTCAGGGTATCCTGCTTCTTTAAGTCTTGAAACTTGCTTTGCGAAGCTTTGCTGCATTTTGTGGCGACAAGATTTGAACAAGGAAGAATGGATACATGAAACATTAATGCCACTTTTTACCACTTTCGAGTGATCAGATGAAAATGCAAGCAAAGGCTTATCTGCCCTAGGGAATACTCCCAACAAACGTGGTCCCCCCGCTGTAAAAGATAATCTTACATCAAGAAATTGCAACTCATTTTCAGCCGGCAATTCACAGGTGAAACTGAGCCCCCCTGCCACATTCCCTGAACACTTTTAGAACATCGATTACTCGTCTTTGTACGTTACAAGTCTTAACAATAACTAAAAAGTCATCTACATACCGCACAACTTTATCAACAAGGGCTCCGACTCTCTGTTCTACCTTTTTGTCCACACGGGCTAAAAAAATGTTACTAAGAACAGGCGCCACACTAGATCCGATGCAAACTCCCGATTTTTTGTAGAAAAACTTTACCGTCCCAGCCGACAAATGTGGAATTCAAATAAAAAAACAAAACCTCCATAAAACTATCGACGGAGACAAGGCATTTGTTAATGAACAACTGTTCATCATTCTCATCAGTTATACAACTTTTAATGCACTGCATTAGCGTGTTATGTGGTAAAAAATAATATATATCCTGTACATCAATACTAAAACCAGTAGCATGCCCCGGATTGCATTCTTTCAAATATTTCACCAAAGCGCCAGAATTCGGAACAACAAAAGGGTCATGAAACGTAAGAGCCGACCGGTGAAGCTGAAGCCACTGCGAGACTACGTGCTGCCAAGTGTTTGCTTCCGAAACTATGGCTCTAAAGGGAACGTCAGGTTTATGTGTTTTTGCCGTGAAGAAGACTTCCAGCGTGCCAAGCTTGGCCTTCTTGACATTTGCCACTAAACTCTCAAGGTGTAGGTCGCCTAAAAGGGCTATAGCTCGGTCGTTCTCTTTAACTTCATGAATAGAGACTTGTTTGAAGTTTTTATCCACTGCATTCATAGCTTTCTCGGAAAACGTCCCTTCACGCAGAATAACAAAAAAAACCCTCTTTATCAGCTACGACAGCATTCAAACCTCTGGAAACAAGACACCTCACGACATAAGCAATAGGATTCTTAGCACCAGATACTTGCCCCGATTTCGCGCACACATCTAGACACTCCGATACACATCGAACTTTTTCGTTGTCTTTAACTGACCTTGCAACAGTTCTTGCCAGGGCTACTTTTTCCGCCGGATCAAGTGCCGGTGCAAAGCCATGCTTAGGACCAAGGCGCAATACCTTTTTTGCTGGTTCAGGCAAGTCACACGGTCCATACAGCAATAACTTCCCTTCGGTGCAGACATCCTTCGTCCTTTTTGGTAGACCCGGCCGCACAGAATTCCAAAGAAATTCAGTCAATTGGCTTGAGGTGAGGCACCACTCCCGATAGGCTTTCCTGTTCCTTGGGTTCCTCTGGTCACCACATAACTAGAGGCCGGATTTTTAGGCACTAAAAATCGTGTTTTAGGCGCCAAAAATAGGCAGGAAAAACGCAGTTTTAGGCCCCCAAAATCGTAAATATAGGCACAATAAATTTTTACAAAAACTCAAATTTTCGAATAAGGACGTGCGCGATTCGGTCTACGACAGGAAAGCAAAAAATGTTATATTTTATGATTGTACAAAGGCGTGAATGATTTAACATAGCCATGCAATGGTCCCTTTTCGGGCATGGTTTCCAGAACACGGTCTCTCCTTTTATTGTTCAGAATGGTAAGTTAAGTGTCCACTATCCAATAAACACGCTCCTGGGTCTGCTTCTTTTCGGCATGGCTGGAAAGGGCAGCACAGGATTCAATAGCCACACCGCTAAAAACCCAGAAGGGTCTGTTAGCCTCGTATTGGCCGGGTCTGATAGCGCAGGGTCAATTTGTCCTCTTTGTGTGAACACCATAAAGGGCCCCTTACCAGGTTTGAGCGGTTTGAGCTAGAAGTGTAATGCATGCACTACGTTAACGATCACGTCTGCCAAGATTTGCAACGCTACGCTCCCCGGAAGGAGGTGAAATGTCAGACTGAATGCCTCGTGCCCTTTATCTCACCGGCGCGCGCACCAATGTGGGGGAGGTGAAATTCAACAAGGAATGGTCCTGTGTATGTCACAGCAGTACATGAAACTGCGAGAATTATTCGAGGCTACATGTGTAATTTGTGCAATCTGTTGCTTGAACAGAAGAATGAAAGTTAATGGAAATATTAAAACATACAAACGGAATGTGTACGCGTTTTTCTTTAGCTTTTTCTTCGAATCGAGAGCGATGCGAGACTTAGCTGCATATTTCTTTTGTGTTCGTGTTTTCGCCGTTCCCGCGTCGTGCCGGCGCCAGCCATGACAACGCTTAGCATTTTTTTTGGTGCATCGTCCCTTGCAGCAGTTCCAGCTGTGCGACGCGCTGTGTCGTGGTAAGGATACAGGATCCATGCCAGCCTCTCCAAACGCATAAACGGATCCATCCTACAGTAACAGACAGTACACTATAGAGCGAACGCCGAAACGATACAACACCGCTTGTGCGCACGACCTGGCTTGGGCATCTCATGTGCACATAGTGTAATCTTGCGTGCGCATGGCGTGTTGATGCGTCAACGTCGTGTGATCTTCCGGCTCCGAGTTTCTCTGATACCGAAGAGGGCAGGGAAGGAATTTGGCTTGCGAGTGGCAAAGGTTTCAAGCTCACCTACCGACATCATGCTTTCGCGGCTCGTAATGAACCAATTAAAAAGTTCTTGTGGTATAAAGCTCTTCATTGGGCACGCGAACACTTCCAGCATCTGACTAAAATTTCTCACGTGACCTGGTGAAGCGCCCTTTAAGAGTAAATTACAAACGAAACAAAAGCCATGTGAGCATCTTTTTTTTTTAGCTACTTTCTACTTTCCCCGGACGGCACTCCATGGTGTCGCATTCGCTCTGCATATTCCTGCTGCTGCGCGCAGACACCTCCTGTTTTCTGCCCCCCCACAACGCCCAAGTCTTCAAGCAGGTGCTTCAATTCCATGGGAACACTGAACTGGAAAACCGGCGGTAAAAGCTGCCCGCCACGTCCTCGGCCATAGACCCCACTCTCCTCTTCTTCCCCTCTCCTCTTCCCACCTTTATTTTCCTCTCCCCATTCCACTGTACACGCTGGGACGTGCTCCCATTTAGGGTTGCCGAAATAGCGTCCTTTCCTCTCCCCGGCTTCAACCGCTCGCGCCATGTCAGTGCGGTGGGGTAAGGTGGCCGGCGCGTCCCATTTCACTGCTGCTACCGGTTGCTTCCCGCATGTTTGTTGAACTAGGGAACCCCATAAAGTTCCGAAACGTCAATTTTGCCCGGTAACATGAATTACGGTCTCAAATTGTACTCGAAAGCAAAATTCGAGGCTAAATAGCGTTCATATAGGCACCAATTTTGAAAATAGCGGCATTTATGGGCACTTATAAACATTTAGGCACAAATCCCAAATATAGGCATTTATAGGCACTATAAAAACACTATAGAAGCCCTCCTTTACCCCTAATTCATGCTCATATATCAAAGTGGCGCGATAGGAACGCAAGGAAAAAAATAGGTATTTGCCTATAATCCGGTCTCTACACATAACACACGTAAGCAGTCCTGGTAGTGACGCACTTGGCGCCACGGTTCTGACCGCAGAATGCGACAAATCCTCCTTGAAGGGCCCACAGAAGGAACCAAGAAGCCGCGCAACACTTGGACGTCCGTTGGGCAGAGGCCATACCGAATATGCCACTTGGCCACTCTCGCCTTGCACACAGAAATGGCAATGATAGAAACGAGTACTGAGGGATTATTGATGTGAGTGCTTATAAATTGCACGAATAGTTTCCTGACTGTGGGTGTGCACGTATTTACACACGCGCATGTTGTGGTCAAGCGTAACAAACGCATTTGCTTCAGTGATGTCGCGTAATTTTGCCTTGTGAAAGTAGTAAAAAGCTCAACAAGGAGTGTTCATTACTTGAGAAAAATAGGTATGGCTCAAGAAAGACCGGGAAGAAGTGTAGACACATTTTTTCGGTAAAAACCTTCCAAACCAACTAGCCCACCCGGACAAACAATCGTTAACGAACATAAAACACGTGTTTGACACGTGTTGGCCAGTTCGTGTTTTCACTTCATCGCCGTCTTTTTGTCCCATACCCATCATTTTGAAGTAAAAATCTCGTTCAACGATTGCTTCCCACGTGCGTTTAGAAACAGTCGCATTTCATGTTACTATTGCAAAATAAGAAGAAACTCCGAACACTATAAAAACAATTTAAAACAAAACGAGACGTTTCGGCTCCCACACGGGAGCCTTCTTCATAGTAAAGTTCAAAAGAATAAAATAAAAAAAATAGATGCTGATAAGAAGGGAAAGATTTTTTTTTTTAACTTCACTGTGACAAGGCTCCCGTGTGGGAGCCGAAACGTCTCGTTTAATTTGTTTTAAATTGTTTTTGTGGTGGTCGGCGTTTCTTCTTCTTTGTAAGGCCTCCTCCCGACCAGACGGGATTCCGTCAGACCCTGGATTTCATTAATGTTACTATTATTGCACGGGAAATACGATAAAAAATGCGGTTACAACATGGTGTACGGAAAGTTTCCACGTAGCGACACGTTGGAACAAGCGATCCACGTAGCGCACAGACGACATGCTGTGGAGGGGGGAGAGGACACGGGGGGGGGGGGGGGGGGGGCGCACACTATTGTCGGAGGCTGAGCCGTGCTCCTAAGAAGGGAGAGTCAGCATTTTTTCGTCTTCTTCCAGCTCTACCCCTCTTCCCCCCCCGCCTTTACTCCTGTCGTTCGGCGCGTCATTGTCGCGAAACTTGCTTGACCAGGCAGGGAAGGCTAGCCAGCTCGATGGAAGGATAAGTTGTAGCGAGAGCAGGCTTTTTCGCCCCTGCCAGCAGAATTCTTCAAGTGTCGGTGTGTGGACATGTGCGGAGGAAAGTCAAAAACGCGTGCGAGACGGATACGCGGCAAGATTCCAGCACTGTTTTCGGCAGAGACCACCGCAGCAAGCAGCGAGTGGCTACGTGCTTCCATATCGGACTCGCTCGCTTCATTTAAGGACCCGTCTTGACTGCTCTTACGTCTGTCCAGACAGATTTTTTTCTTGATCGTGCGTTTGCTATTGACCATGCATTTTATTCGCTCGTGTTCTTACCGATCCAAGAGCCATGCGTGAAAGGTATTCGTGCATGCTTCTTTTCCGTTACATTCTTACCTCGAGATAAGGAATGCGTCCGTGTGTGTCTACCTTGTTTAGATGTACAGTATATGGAACCTTGCGGCACCACTCGCAACGTTTTTCAGGTCGCGTGGTGTAGTTTGTTCATGTTTCTGTCCCATAAATTATGACTTCAAGAATTTTGATTTCCGCCTAAAGGAAAGGGCAATTTAATTTCCAGTCATGTGTTACGATGGACTAACGTTCACGAACCAACCCACCTTACTTTTCGGTGAATTTGATAAACATAGGGTGGGGTGGGGGGGGGGGGGGGGGTCCTCTGTTAGTAACTAGCCGTATACATGCTCTTCTAGTCTGTTTGCCACCCGTAATCTCCCTTTCTCGCCGGGCCGCCTAACATGATGTTTGTTTTCTTCGGGTACATCTTTAATCCGGCTTCTTTCGTTTACATCACCAGTATTTTTTTGTTTCGTGATTCGTCACCGTCATTGCCGCAAAGCGCGATATCGTCCACAAAACACAAGTAGCTATGATATTCTTCGTTAAGTCTTCATCATATTTTTTCCCGCTCTATGTTTTTAATTATTTATTCTGAATGTGCCGTGAATAACATTGATAAGATTGTAACTCTTCGCCTGACCCCATTCTCGATCATATTTTCGTGTTTTTCATAAGAAATACGGTGGCTGTGGGATCGTTTGAGATGTTGGCTACGGTATCTATAGATGTTTAGGAGTTCTTTTATGGCATTATTATTCCGGAACTGCTTGCGTGTGTTCATATGTGTGAATAAATTTCTGTTTATCACTTTGCAAATGTGTTGCTCCTTCATTACCTAGACGCATGCGTAAATGATGCAGCAGGACTTTAATCCTTTTAGGTGTGTTGGAGACAATATTGACTTTTCTTCCCGGCCTTGCACGGTTCCATAGAATTCTGGGTCTGAATGCTACGCTAAGACCCCAAATGGGTCGTTCTGCTTACGAAGTATTTACCGAATACGGCGCCAACGGTAGTGGATGAATGCCGTTGTGCTGCGAATAGGTTGTTTTTGCACTGCTGACTTATAGTACAGTAATCACAGGAATACCGAACTATGCATGGTCGCCACGCAGCCGTTTCACTTTATAACACGCGTATCAGCATTTTTAATCACTACTGTAGGCATCGAGCAACTACCGCCAGTGTCCCCATCTATACTGGCTAAGTGCAGACTACAACGGCACAGTATATTACCTTACTCACCGCACGGTAAATTACCATACACTCTAAAAAGTTTTCCGGAGTAACTGCACAGTTACCCCGAAAAGGGCGCTTTTTCCCCCCCAAGGGACAAACTTTGTGCAAAGGTTTGCACACGACACAGCAAGAAGGGCGCTTCGCTCCCTTGGGAGGAAAGCGCCCTTTTTTCCGTACAATGAGCAAAGAGAGAGAGAGAGAACAAAACAAAAATGAAAAAAAGGGGGGGCGCTTTCCTCCCAAGGGAGCGAAGCGCCCCTTTTTTTGGAGTAACTGCCGAAATGTTCGCGCCGTGTGCAAACGACCCATCGGTGCCTACATAAACCCGGTTCCTTCGAGACGGTGGCAAAGCGTGGTGTGGAGTAGTGGTTAGTGTACGCGCATGCTGACTTATTGGTCGTGAGTTCGAATCCTGTGTGTTTGCTGTGGATTTTCTGAAATTTATTTCTGAATGTGATACTTGTATATCGATTGTACATCTAATCAAAATGCCTGCTCAAACTTCAAAATATTGGTTAAGTCAACCAAGAGCTGATTTTTCTTTTGCGAAAAGAGTAACTGTTGCTCATTGAGGAGTAACCGCGAGCGGTGGAGTAACGGTTCGTCCCGTCGCAGTTACCCCCGATTTGGAGCAATGGGAGTGGCAGGTCAGTTACTCCTCTAAAGGAGTAACCTCGACCCCCCCTTTTCCTCCTTTACTTTTTAGAGTGTAATAATGAGTGCTAACCGTCACACCTGCGGCTTCTCGACGTTGGCGAGGCTGACACCACGCCAGCATCGGCCAGCTTACATAAGCCCAATGACGGCTTGCCGGCAAGCCCTCATCAAGCAACGCCGGCAAGCCCTCATCGGCCCAACGCCGGCTAGCCGTCATCGGCCGAACGCCGGCAAGCCCTCATCGGCCCAACGCCGGCTAGCCCTCATCGGCCCAACGCCAGCTAGCCCTCATCGGCCCAATGCCGGCTAGCCGACATCGAACCGATGTGGGTGAAAGTAGCGCGAGCGTTATTTGCCGACATGGGGCCAATATTGCCGCCGACGTTTGCCGACATTGGGCCGAGATCGGTCCAATGCCGGCGTGCTGCCTGGGGACGACCCACTTCAGACCATTTCAACTTGTTTATGGTTGGACGGTAACGACGACTTCAGACGCGATGTTGCCTGTCAACAATACGAATGAGGACGACCATGATATCAGTGAATACATAGAAAGGGCAGAAGAGGCACGACAGTTGGCAAGGAACCGCATCATTCAACAGCAGGACGCCAACGCCCACCGTTATAATCTAAAAAGAAGAGACGTACAGGACGACCCTGGAGACCAAGTGTGGGTGTGGACGCCTGTACGTGCACGTGGCCTATCAGAAAAGCTTATACGGCGCTATTTTGGCCCTTACAGGGTTCTTCGTCGGTTAGGTACCTTAAACTACGAGGTGATCCCTGAAGGTCCCGTGTGCACAACACGACGCAGGAATCTTCCGGAAGTCGTACATATAGTACGACTGAAGCCATACTACGAAACGAACTGAACAACCGAACTGACTCACGTCCCCAAACACCAAGAGCAGCCCTATCCTTTGAAGGCTGTCGCCCATCTGTACGCATCGGGACGATGCGTTCAAGGAGGGGGACTAATGCCACAAGTGGTTCGACGTTCGCAGAAGACGCGTGCAACATACCGGCTTTGTAAAAGCCGCCGCACAAGTGACAAGCAAAGCGCGCCATGTAACGTGGGCCTGCGCGCGCCACCATGCTACGCCACGGACCGGCACGCGACTTCATGTGTGAGGAAGAAGAGACCGACGAAGTTCGGAATAGCTAGCAAGGGACATTCTTGTCAGCAATTCAGTTTGTGAGTTTTCGGGCACAGGTTCGCCCTAAATAAATACTTTTTATAGGCAGGCGCTATATTCATTGGTAATAATAATAATAATAATAATAATAATAATAATAATAATAATAATAATAATAATAGTAATAATAATAATAATAATAATAAATAATAATAATAATTCACATCCGGGGTTTTCGTGCCATAATCGGGATATGAATATCAGGCACGCCGTAGTGTGGAGGGCTCCGTAGATTGCGACTACCTGGTGTTATTAGATGTGAAGCATCTTATGGCGAAGCTTAATCCGGTGGTGGTGGTGGTGGTGGTGGTGGTGTGCCGCGTGCCCACCCTTACTGCGCATGCGCAAACAGTTCAAAAAAATAAAAATAAAAAACCTCCTCTCCCCCTCTCTCTCCTCTAGGCATCCCTCCCCACGGCAACCACACCCACACTGCGCATGCGCCTCCCTTCCTCTCTCCCCTCTTACACTCCCCCCCTCTCTCCATCCCTGCCCGCGGCGTCTAACTCCCCCTGCGCATGCGCGTCCCCCCCTCTCTCTCCTCTCCTACGCTCCCCCCCTCTCTCCTCTACGCATCCCTGCCCACGGCGTTCACACTCCCACTGCGCATGCGTGTCACCCCCCTCTCTCTCCTCTCCTACGCTCCTCCCTCTCTCGCCTCGCGACGCCGACGCAGGCAGCGTCTGCTAGCGAGTTTCTTGGTTGAAAAAACCGACTGCTCGCGCTGCACAACCGTTCACTGGCCATCCGGTATATATAGCAATGGATCTTGACCTCCAAGGTGGTGCCGGTGGGAGATTTCTCCTGTGCGTTGTTGAACAATAAAAATTCGCAGCGTGCGCGTTAACTAAAAGCGGAGTGCGGGTCTCTGTGTCCAGTCGGAGTCTTCTGTCTCTCATTGCCCATTAGCAGCGATTGGAATGTTCTAGTAGGAAAAACTGCTCCATCACTGCCTGCTTTGCGCCTCCCCAGTTGTCTCTCCTGCGCAACGCTGCGATGAGCGCCAGCGTCAACGCCGCCGCCAGTGTAAGCGTTAGCGCCCGCTGCTTCACATCTACACATGGTTCCCTTTATTTAACGTGCATTGACATCGCACAGTATACAGGCCCTAGTCTTTAGCCTACATCACATGTATGCATCAGGCGGCAAGATGTCAAATTCCTCGTGTCTCTTTTTACAATTTTTACAGTATGGTGGCGCCATATAGGCACCGGGCGGCCGTCGTACTGCGCCAGCGGCGCGCCTCCCGAAAAGCGCCCCAAGCGGCGGCAGGGGCGGCACTGGCATGTGAAGCAGACGACGCAGAGAAGGCTCTGCTACTTTCGGCATCGTATCCAAGTAGCAGCGGCGGCGTTTCTTTTTGGACAATCGCAAGCTGTACGCTGCTTCATTTGTCACCCAAGGCAAAGAGAAGCGGCAGCAACAGTGTTTCTTGAACAAAGCACGAAGCGTTCGACTGTCGGACATGTGTTCAGATAACGGGGCCGGTCGTCGAGCTCCAGGGAGACTCTCGCACAGTCGCTTGCGGTCGCGGCAGCGTTCAATGGTCGCCAAGTCATCTATAAAGGATTACACATGTTCCTTTCATGTCTTCACACCCTGGAGCACCGTCGGAACGTCAATCGACTAGGCTTCTTTGCGTTATGCTGTGTTTTAGGCGTTTGCTTTCGTTTGGAGGCGGACCAGAGGGGGGCACGATGCCTCCCCCCTTTCGCGACTGCAAATGAGACCGGCCGGATTCGCGAAAGTGTTGTAAGATAAACATCGTTGGGTTTTAACGGCCAAACTCGCTGCTCCTCTGGCGGGAAGGCGAGTACTGACAGCGCGCGTGCACCATTGGCGATGCCATGGAGTTACATTGCGCTGCGGCTTTCAGGGCTTGACCATCCGGCGTACGCGTTTTCGTGTGTTTGCTCTAGAAAAGGGTCACCGCTTGCCCGAAGCAGGTCACGTGCTTGACACCACGGAATGTAAATTTGCAACGAGGGCAAATTGCATTGCAAGTGCACCTCGCAGACGAAGTTCAATGCGATAAGCTACGATGTGGAGCTAGATCCAAGTAGCAGCATTCCTATTTTAAACGCAAAGCATTTCTTATCTCTATCTATAAATGCCTCTATCTGTTTATCTAGCGGCCTACGTCTGGGCGCTCTCATGGTCACCTCCTTAAGTTGAAATTAACCAAAATTGGCATAGGTGGGTACGAAAATAAGACGAACATGGCTGTCTGGTTGAGACATAGCGGTATGAGTAGTGCGAAAATCTTGGCGTGTATACGTCGTGAAACCCTTTCCAGTCACGTGCGGCACATACCGGGCGTATACCACGGGCTGCGGGATGCTGGTATGAGCCACAGGCGATTCACAGTGTATATATACCCAGGAACGGCGAGAACAGACATTGATAATTTAAGCGGGTGCACGTAAAAAAAAAAAAAAATCTGGCATCAGCCGCATGAACCCGACGTATGCAAAGAATAGAAATCCGGATCCCAGCAGGAGTCAAACCCAGGTACTCTGAGTGGATATGAAATATTTTACCCCAGTGTCAAGCCAGCTGGGTCTTGAAATTACTTTTGAAAAGATCATATGCGCAAGAAAAATGCCGGTGCAACCAACGTCAATTGTGGTCGCAGAGCCGACTATCTAATTTCATGACAAGGTAATAAGCATTACTGATATACGACTATGAAACAGACGTTGCGTCGGCTTAACACCTATTTTGGTTTAAGTAAGACTTGTTGGGGGGAGTTGGTTATCATCAAAGGGGTATAGTAACGCAGACTTAGAAAATAAAGACACGAGAAAAGAAGTATAAGAGGGAGCGGAAAGGTCGGTCGCTCCCTCCTACTTCTTTCCTCGTGCCATCATATTCTAAGTTCGCGCTACTATGTACCCCTTTGGTTTCAATGTTGGCTCCGCTTTTATAACCGCCAGATAAACATTACATATGTGCTGCTATGACTCTACAAGCTATATTCAAGCGTTGCTCGACCCCGGATCAATACTCTGACAAACGCTACGCGTAGCATCGACGCGAATGTGAATCGCACCGTAGCGTGCGCTCCGTTTCAATAAAACTGACGTCTGTTCTCTAGCATGAGTGCTGACATTACGTCAGACCATAAGTTACCTTTTAAACGTCAGTGTAGTCGGCATGCCTGATAAGCCCATTATGTGCACACTACTCCATTTACAAAAACACGTCGATCCACCTCGTTACGCTTGACTGAAAGCTAAAAAAAAAAAATGCAGCGACTCGCTGATTCGCATAAAATCGATTCCCACAATACGTGGGACCTGCCGAATTTTTCCTAATACTTTGTTATTCTGTCTATACGTTAACATTGTCCCCTAACATTCAAAAAAGAGATCTTACGTTTCCCATTCGCTTTTCGTCCTTACTGCATGGATGCTTCACCGATTGCACTTATCCCTCAATTGTAGTTGCACGCCCCCCGTTCCCGTTCTGTTTTCCATTTGTTTTCGATCCTTCGCCGACCCTAATATTTTAACAGATATTGTAATATTCGGTATTTGTGCATTTCACGTAAATTACGGCAGCGCGCGACACAAGATAAGAGAGCACAATGAAGTGAAACCAACATCCAGACCGCGCCCCCCGCCGCAAGCGCCTGCGCCCGTTCCGGCACCCACATGCCATTAGTTCCCCGTTGCCACCGAAAGAGGCGCCACCAGTCCAAACTAGCCCCACGCCCGGTGCCTATTGGGGTCTTAACTACGCTGTTCTTTATCGTTAACAAGTAGTCTAACAGAGCTACATTAGACGCATGAATATGACATGGTTGGGCTGGCGCATTCGGCGTTTCATGACCTTTTACTGCGAAAGCCGTTATGAGATCGCAACAAGGGCCGTTTTTCCGCCGTAGTTGTCCGCCGCCGCCGCCGGTGTCCGTAACCACTATCGCGCGAAATGAGAAAAAACGACTAAATAAATAAAACACACTTATGACTGAATGGGAATCGAACCCGGCATTTTGCGTGGCAGCCCAGCACTCTACCACTGAGGTACGCCGGTGCTTCAAACTGCTTTGCAAACTAACCCTATACTCGCTTCATGGCAGGTAAGGAATCACGTTAACGTGTGTTGTAAAGCGTTTTAGAACAGTAAAGCAACAACCAGGCGTCACGCAATGCGAATTGCGTAAAGAGTGGGTCGTTCAATGCCCCAACCCATTACAAAAGCTTCAGACATAATTCGTCTTCGTCGTGAGCGACAGCATCAACAAAGTGCACATAATGCGTTACAAGTGTGTATCGGTTACCGCGCTTTTCTGAACAATGAAGAATAATGACATAGTGGACGCTTCCCCACTACACAAACATGATGATTATTTATGGCGTAGTGGGTACCATGCAAGTGTGGTTTTAGCAGTTGCCCCAAGAATGTTTAAAAAAGGTCTAGAAAGGCCGCTCTTCCAGCTGTCGCTGTGACTGTGCTGCGCGTTCCGCGCAGGCCTGGCGTTTTTTTTTTTTTTGTTATCGCGTCACGACATACTACAATAAAGAACATTCGCTCAACAGCCCATGATGAAGTCGCCCTTGTGTCGAAAGTAAAATAGTATACTACAATTCAGCGAGAAGGCAAAGTGCGCATGTACCAACTTTTAATACACTAGACGCTGAACCACTACCCGACGAAAACAGGCAGAGGAAAAACACGGGGCTCCTTTTGTTTCCCTTGTGTCTTTCAGCTGGTGGTTCCGCGTTTGTGAATTTAAAGGAATGTACCTACTACATATTATATATACATATTATACATATATATACATGGGCCGAGGCGCTAACCGACACAGCGGCAGACACGGCACGCCAAGTCACGAACATTTGGCAAAGCCTCAGAGAGCCAAGGAATACCACCCCTGCAATCTATTGCGGCAGTGGTAGCTCTGCGTTGAGAGGACAATGTGATTGATACTCCCCTGGCGTGCGGAAAGACTGTTACTCACTGGCGTCCTTGGGAGTGGACAGCAGAAAAGTGAGAAACCAGCGGATGACTTCGTGCCATCCAGAGAGCAGCGCTTCGTCTTCCTCCAGCTTAAGCTGCTCGAAGCCCGTGCGGTTCCATGCGTCCGGAGCTGCAGGCGGCGCTGCAATGCACCAGAGAGTTTGTTGAGTGAATTTGCAGGTGGCACACATCGAAAAGGAAAATGCTTTTACTAACGTTTCGACCGTGGCACGGCCTTCGTCAGAGTAAGTAGGTCTGTTACAATGCAGCCGCTTTTATGGATTAACGTGTCACACTATCAGTAGAGCACACTGTAAAAAATTTTTCCTGAAAAAAAACAGAAATTCTCTGGCAGCTGGCCTGCCAGAAAATTTCTGTTTGCTTCTGTTTTCTGTTTTTATGCTTTCTGTATTTTTACATAGCTCTTCTGTTCCTGCTAACAGAAAATTTCTGGTTTTTTTTTTGTTTACACTTTGTTTTTAGTCCCGAAAATTTCGGTAATTTTGCATAATTTTTCTGTTCTCAGTAACAGAAAATTTTTGTGATTTCGCTGGTTATTTCTGTTATCAGTAACAGAAAACTTTTGTTACTTTAAATAAACTTTTCTGTTCTGACTAACAGCGAATTTCTGTAATATTACTACACTTGCAGTACAGAAATCTTTTGTGATTTCAAAAGTTATTTGTTTTTAGTACAGAAAGTATCTGTAAATACAATAAGTTTTCTGTTCTATAGGTAACAAGAAATTTTTGAAATAGTATTTCTCTTCGAATGCAGCAACGTCAGTTTCCTAATATTCCGTAATGTTATAGGTTATGCAAAATTGAAATGTTTGTGGTGGAAGAACAGAAAATCTCGAAAGGACTATTTTTTTTGCATCTGCACTTTCCCCTTTATATAGCGTGTATGCTCTCTCGGAAATTCGTTAATTCAGTACATCATAGAGTGAAATGCAAACACGTTTATTGAAGTAGACCATAAAAGTTCAGGCACTTGCGAACGCGCGGATCTTGGAGAACGAGAGATTTGTGCCATGTGGGGCGAGGCATTTGGTACGCGACAAACAAAACGAAAAAAAAAACTGGCTGTTAGGGCAGGGCTGTTTTGGCACATTTGTGGCATATGCCCTCACTATCGCAAGGGACCCAGATGCAGGCATCAATCAGAGAAACCGAGCGAGTTGGCCGGCACGGATGGTCAAAAGTTGGTCAAAAGTCGTAGTCCTTGAGGGTGCTAATCAATGAAGCCACTTTCGGGTTCAGGTTGTGTTGTTTCCCACGTGTCCGCTCAACCTTTGTGCCCCTTCCGGGATTGATAGTGGCAATTGACCTAAAAAGAAGAGGCTTGTGCTTAGCAGTGCAGAAGTACCAGAATATTGGTAGATACGGTGTAACTACAAAGAAACCCACTTGCTCTTCATTAAGAATATACCTTTCTGCATACATGAATCTTTCCTTTAATTACCTTCACTTTAAATGAGATATCGCCACATCAGTGTAAAATTAAGCTCCTAACCTTTCTAGCACTAAAGGTTGAATTTGAAGCTTCTAATGTCTATGCACTGACAGCCAGTATACTTGCGTTTCTCGCAACCAGTATACCTTAAAACAGGAACCATATCATTTAACAGATCTCGGTTCAATGCTAGTAATTTTGTTCCAAAATGCTTTGTTTTCCTTTTAACCAAATGAAACCATCTCAATAAATGAAGGCAGTTTATGTGACCAATGTAACAAATTAAAAAAAAAATGTTATCGGAAAGCTAGAGTTATTGGCTGAAGTACTGTGTCGTACTGTGTCAAAGATTTAGCTTCATTCTCACCTCTGAGTGAACTCCAAGGTGAGACTTGTCTCTTTTGGGTAGGCAACGTTGAATGCGAAGTGTGCCAGGAATAACACTTTGAACGCCTCTCTCGGACTCGATGCGTGCATTAGAGGAACGTTGTCAATGCAAACGGTGAAGGACTTCGCTGTTAGGAAACCACCACCTGCAAGTTGAAAATTTAGGTTTAAAACTTACTCACGTTTAGA
The DNA here is from genome assembly GCA_030522465.1 of Rhipicephalus appendiculatus. NCBI lineage: Eukaryota > Metazoa > Arthropoda > Arachnida > Ixodida > Ixodidae > Rhipicephalus > Rhipicephalus appendiculatus. Next base: position 132,704 of record JALIZH010013789.1, on the reverse strand, counting down.
TGGAGAGAATAGCATAACTTTAGCAAATATAAAAGGCCAACTTGGCATTTCTTCAAGATCATCATCACAGGTGCATTCCTTGAATAAAGAAACGAGTATTGATCGAACGATTCTTTAGTACCCTGTAAAAACTAGGAAAGCAAACATACTTTTGTCCACAAATTCTGTCTAAAAGGTTTACACTGTCAGCTCCTATAATGTTTAACTGAAGTGTACGTGCATTGGCAAAGTGTGGGCTGCTTTTCAAGAGTTGGACGCATGACAAAATGTAACCAATTACAATTATTTTTGAATTCATCACATTTTCCAGTTAATCCATTGAATAATTAACAAAAATGCTGAAACATAATGGAATACTTCTACGCTAATTCCCCAGCTATTTCTTTGCCACTGCACAGGCACAGTAAATAGAAGCAGCTGATATGGCTATCTCACGGGCTCCTTCAGAGCTCTTCAAGCTTTCGTTGTAAACACTAGCAATTTGTATTTTTTCAGTTATCTTCTCCTGCTTTTTAAAACAGAAGCACTAACACTGAAAGCTCTATATGTGCGCACTAAGAATGAGCGCTTTTAATCTGTCCGCCCACATCTAGTAGAGCATTAATCTGAGTATGCGAGATTGCCTGCGCTTGCGAAAATGTAGCTTGGGGTTTAATTTCAGCTGTTCAAGGTACTTTCCGCGAAAAGCAAGTGCTCAATGCAGCGTTGCCTGTTATACCTTCTCGGTGAGGGATGTATCTTCCTGCGTACAAAAAAGTTGAATTCTGAGCTTCAACAAGCAAGAAATTATTTTATCATTTGCAAACCCAGTAAATATGTAAGTGATAACAATTAATGACATGCTAATCATTATGTACGTTTCTCAAAAAAATAATTTATTGACATTCGTCCTTCATTGCAGCTCAGACACCTATAAATCGTTTGTGCAGTTCATTACAAACCTAGGAGTATTTACCTATTCCGTTTACATTACTTATGGCCCCTTCGAATGTACAACGAAAATTTGTATAATTGTATGACTTCTGTTGTTTTCCTTTTGCAGACGCTTTTTAGTGCACTACTGCGTGACGTAGTCTCATCTCAAAGTATTCAAGCGCGACATCATATTTTTAAGTATAACGACTTGTATGCGCGATTGCTCGAGATAACGACGTCATGTCGCAACGAATTCGGTCTCTAAAGATAATGTTGGCTCTGATCTACGCGTTCGAGTGGAAATTACGCCAACATGACCCGAGCTGAAGACGATGGAAATGAAATTATGTGCGTTACTTACCGCTAAGTTTCCCCCCTTTCAATCCGTGAGTACTGTACATTACTAGGGAGCCTGAAAAACTACATATTAAAAATTCGTTCAGCTTCTTTACCTCGGTTACTCCGTAGAGCAAGCCCTTGTCCTCATTGAAAATGGCAAGAAGTAGAAGAGGAGCTGCCTCATATTCAGCAGCTGCAGATTTCGTATGAACCTTGGCACTTTCTATCTCTTGTAGACAGCTCTTCACACGCTGGCTCTTCACTAGGGTATGGGCGTACCGGTATATTTGTTTTCCAACGGTCTCGATACATCTGTCGAATGTCCGTGCCACATCAAATCCAAGCAGTGTGTTCACATGTGAATACATGTGGTGTGCAACAAACAAGAATGGCCAGTTCCGCTTCACCTTCATATGTGCAACAAGCGACTTGTAATCTTTGCAGAGTTGAATGCAACTGTCAACAGTGCAGACCAAACTGCATGGTTCCACATTCACAACAACATGATTCTCTCGATCCGCTCTTCTAATTTGCCTGTGTTCGCGGCTAATGTGACTGTATATTGTGCCAATCTTGCTGAATTTCTTGATGCAGCTTTGAAACGGGCACTTGATTTGAAAATGGCTGATATTCTTGTGTAAAGCGGCATGTTTCAGGAAAGCAGAGAGAGTTGCGTTAGCGCTGCCGCAAATGCTGCACCGATACATTTCTGTAAACAGACAAAACCACAATGGCTATGAGAAACAGGATTGTCCCAAGCAAACCTAAAATCTGAAGCTAGAAAATCAGGGTACCAAGCGGTTCTAATACCCGAAATGTCTTAAAATGCGCAGATATTTGCAAACATGAAATAATTTAAATAAACATGAGGCAAAATACAATTTGTTAACGCAGGATGTTTGCACATATTTACACTGCGTACTATCATACACTTTGAACGCCACAACCATGCATAACAAAAATCACAACGCAAGAAAGAATATAAAAAAAAACATCAACAAACCATTGTCAGGCTATATTAGCACCGAATCCTTTGCTCTAAGTGGATCTCAAATTGTGCTTTTGAAAGCGCTGGTCTGCACCTGCGACAGTTTGCGCCACTTTTAGTGTACAGTCGAACCCGAATATATCGAACTAGACGAAGATGATAAATGGTTCGACATATAAATAATCCGATATACGAAATTATGCTCCGAATAAAACCTGAGCACGTCTCTGACAAACGTCTACACTTGCAAAAAACAGGAGATTGCCGATTGGCGTCTCCAAAAGCAGCAACTTCAACAAGCACCCGACGGTGATAAATGATTTATTTTATTAGAAAGAACGCGAACAGCTCAACGAGGATCCACTGGCCACACACATGAAATGCACAAGAAGGAAGAAGCACTGAATAAAAAAAAAAAAAAAAACAGGTTGTTGCCGAGAAAGAGATGCCCTGTTGTCACAAGTAAGCGCTTACACCAGGTTCAACATTGACCGTCAAACCACGGCGCCGGTACCTTCTACGGAGCGCATTCATCAAAGGCCGCCAAATCTTTCAAGCACCCACCCTCACCACACGCCGGAAAAACGCGTGCAAGAACAGGCAGCCGTCAAACCACGGCGCCGGTACCTTCCACGGAGCGCATTCATCAAAGGCCGCCAAATCTTCGAAGCAGCCACCCTCACCCCACGCCGGAAAAACGCGTGCAAGAACAGCCAGCGTGCTTCAAACAAGCAAACGCTTTAACCAAATTTGACATCGAGCGTCAAACCACGGCACCGATACCTTCCACGGAGCTCGCATTCATCAAAGGCCGCCACCTCTTCGAAGAACCCACCCTCACCCCATGCCGGAAAAACGCGTGGAAGAACAGCCAGAGTGCTTCAAACAAGCAAGCGCTTACACCAGATTCGACATCGAGCGTCAAACCACGGCGCCGATACCTTCCACGGAGCGCGCATTCATCAACGGCCGCCACCTCTTCGAAGCACCCACCCTCACCAACGGCGCGCAGCCGGCTAATCTCGGAGGCCACGCCTCACCCCACGCCGGAAAAACGCGTGCAAGAACAGCCAGCGTGCTTAAAACAAGCGAGCGCTTGCGCAAAGCCTCGAAAGTTCTAGAATGCTTGGCGTGACGCCTGTGACGCCGTCTCAAACGAGACTGCTTTCAGCGGTGCGTCTGCCGACGCGGAACTGATTTTACAGTCCTTCCGAAGCCGCTGCTGTATTGCGAATAGATTAGTCATGTCCAACTATCCCGAACCCTGGCGAGAACCAATAAGCGCGCTGAGACATTTGGGTCGGTCAGTCAAAAAAGAAGCTAGTGAGCTAGAAGTGAGGAAAGACTGTGGCGCTGACGAGGAATGATCTGTCGGCACGCATACGCATACTGAATTAACGTAATGTTCAAAAAATAAAGGTAAGAAAAATAACTAGAGGAATGAAAGACAGGCGTTACACTCAGTACGCTGCGCGTGCGCGGACTTCATGCACGTGTAGTGCAGTGCACTTAACGGCTTTCGGGGTGTCGCCGTGTTCGATATATCATATGTTCAATCTATCGCAGCCCAACACATCAGTGTGATTTTACAACTGTTCAACATGCACAACAATTATAGTGGTCCGATATATGCGGGTTCAACTGAATTTTTTCGCTAAATACTGTTCATGCAGATGAGGATACACAATCAATGCGGTAATGTGGAACGCGTCGAGGCATTCCTCATAAGAGACACTGCATAGCGTCACTTTTTTAAATGCTTATATTATCGAACAGAATCTCTAACGATACCATTCAAGACATTAGCGTTGCGGTGTTAAGGGCCCTTTATAATCCTACGCAAAGTCGACGCGCGCGCATGTTCGGTATGCAGCCGCGACTGTCGCGTCCGTCGGCGCGACCTGCTGCATTCCGCGCCGGCGACATCACCCAGAGACGCCACCGCGTCTGCGTCTCTTCGTTCTCCGTGACGAAGTGGCGCCAGGCGTGCTCAAATGCGCGTGCGTCAAGGCAACGAGCGCGGCCGGCGAGGCGCGCAAGTGGGAAAATATAGGGAATATGAGTGCTTGGTTTTCGCGTCAACGTAACGGGACGAACCTGACGTCGCCAACTCCCGGTGACGCTGGCTGAAGCGAATGCGGGCCCTTACAACGAGTCGATTACACCGGCAAAGAAAAATTAAAAACCACGCTTCATAGGCAGCTGAGGACACGCGCGATCGACACAAATGGGGCTCCTACAATGCCACATGGCGCGAGCACAATTTTTGAATGTAACGTTGGCGGTGCACAAGCATCGGTTCTTTACAGATGATTCTTTACAGCTCAACTGGTTCTTTACAGATGAGACAACGGTTAAAAATTGCAGTGTGACGCAATATCACGCACTGAATGCCTCAACTGAGCTCGTACGATAGTAAGCCTATGCTCTACGCGGTAACAGCAAAGCACGCTGCGCAGATCGTGGGACCCGCTCGCCACATTTCAAATGACAATACTGCTCTGATTACACATCCTGCCAGTATTTACACCACCTGCCGCACGGCTAAGCGCAGCCGCACAGCTAAATACGATGCACTCTAGCAACCAACGTTTCTAGAACCTTTGTTCTCGAAACATTGCTAGCTGTGTATGGCTACGCGAACCACCGTCCTCGAGCGCTAAAGTAACAACGTTATCACGTAACAGCACTTCAAGTACACAAAATATAGTTCTGTAATTACATAAACCTATAACGAAACTCTCACTCACCTGATAGGGGAACTGTATCAAAGCGCAGCAGTTTAATGGCACCAGACCTCCGACGAGGAAACAACAAAGCTCGTCAGTTGGGCCCATCCGCAAAGAAGAAACTATGCCAAAGAGGAAGCGCGCCAAAAGCAAGGACCGCAGCACCTACTAATACGCATTTTACTTGGAACAAAATTAATTGCTACCGTTCGCTCGCTCCCTAAAATATAAGTAATTTAATGCTTGGTGAAGTGTATTTTTTATAGTTGTTTTTCATGTGATAAAAGACACGTGACCGATTGTCTGTAGAACGCGAACATCAAAAACAGAAATTCTCTGTTTTTTTTCAGAAATGTATTTCTGTTAACAACGAAAAACAAAACATTTCTGTGTGACCACAGACTTTTTCTGTAAAGAAGTTTGTACTTTTCAATATATTTTTTACAGTGCAGATACTACTCTCGAAATAAAAAGTACTTGATAATCTGTTGCAAAGGAACGCGCTAACATGACTGACATGCGATAGGTACATGAATATACAAGTTTGAATGTTCCTTGCCTATCAACACGTGGTGCACAGTATGGTCAGCAAGACATGGGAAAGTAGCTCTGAAGTAAACAAATCACAAAATACACAGAAAAGAAAGAAAGAAAACCCAGCATGTACTAATAAATTACTAATATGAAAAGCCGTGTTTAATGCAAGGCAGGTGACATTTCCTACGTTTTCATTGATACCTGAACGAAGGGTATTAAATTTATGAATCAAGAAGCGAGAAAAAAATTTAAATGACGAAAAAACACTCCTTCTGTCAATGTTATCTGAACGTACTTTAATAGCTAGGGCTTCGTCGGACAAGCTAAAAAAATTAGCATTCCAGTAATTCTGGAATCTTGTTTTTTTTATCTCAACGGTGTGTTATTGCGATAGCAGTTATATGGACACTATCGATAGGTTATTCCCATCGGCGTCACCGTCATGTTCCGTATAAAGTCCACATCGACAACATTCCCCTGTGTGTCAAATGATCTACTCGCGGGTAAAAGCGCGCGAGCGGTGGCCACGAACATGGCTGAAGTAGAGATCAAACGTGCCGGCCCATCTCCGTCGATCGGAGGGCGCATGCAATAACAGCACTCCGTGTACGAAGCATGCCGTCGAATGCTGCTCATGAAGCGCGGAAACGCCCCGCCCGTCTTGGAGCATGGAAACACGTTGAGGCGGGGGGGAGGGGGGTGGAGGGGTGTTCGAGCAGCAACTGTGAACTTTGACTGTAAGGACGCGGTCGCGATCACTATCACGACAGGCATCAGCGGACGGCTCGTCTACGTGCTGCGCTATCAAAGCCAATAAGCTCTGCGAAATCCCCTTTCCTACCTGGAACGGCTGCGTTCTGTTACAGCAGCGCTTTGTAGAGTTACGCGAGACTGGCTCTAAAATATTTTACTGCCAGCCTTACGTGATTTGTTGCCTATCGCACTCATTCCATCGCCCTTGCGGTGAAACTGGGATTCTTATTCATCTGTTGTCATATCTATTGTCCTACGTAAACAGAAAAAGACCAGCGTGCTTTCCTTTCTTTAACATCATAAAGCACTGTGCCCTTTATCACATAGGTCCGTGTGATATGACGTATCTGGATCAAAGCTTTCGGGAAGTCCAGGGACTGGTGCTGCCAGTTAGAAAACGAAAATCCTGTGATTCAGCAGCTTTTCGCACGCACTCGCAGCCGACTTCAACGTACCGTAGTAAGATGTCATTTTGAACATCTATAAATAAAAATGTACGCAGCTTGCACTAGTTGCGCAAGGCTGAAAGCAACAGCGGAGCGAGTGTTCGACCTAGCGTCTTCTAAGTTTTTGCTAGTAATACTAAGCTTTTGTTAGTGGTGAAAAGTGTTTGCTAGTAATACTAGGATATGGCTAGGCTTGAATATTCTTCTCAGGTTTCGGTGGGTTCCCCACACTACGCACGTGTTACGTGGTTCTGGGGGGTGGGGGGTTGGATGTCAGGTCACTAGCAGTTACTTGATGTGATTTTAGCGACGTGAGAGAGAAAGTACAAATTTATTAGAGTCCCGTGCAGACGCCGAGTTTGCCCCGCGCCACCCGGCTGTTCCGAAGTTTTTGGCGGAAACATGTCTCGTCAATAGTTACGTGATGTTACGGGATTTTAGTCGCGTGTCTAGTTGCGTGAATTTACGTGATTTTAGTCACGTGACTAGCTACGTGTTGTTACGTGTTGTAGTCACGTGATGTTATGATGTTGATGTTGCGTGATGTTATGCGATTTTAGTCATGTGACAATCGCAGGCCTGACATGCAAAAAATTGCAGTCACAGGAAGCCCATTATCAATATCACATATTGACGATAATGTGAAATTCACTTTCGTTGCTCAAAAAAGCAAGCGAAGCTTCACTAATGCACTTTCTATCATGTTTCCAAATTTGGCTTTAATGACTTCTTGCTACAATTTTTTGTTGGCTTCATTTGCTGTATTCTTTTTTTTTTCCTGGGGAAAAACACATATAAGTATATTGCTATAAGCTCGAAAACATCACCAGTTCTAAGTTCAGCGCTGTGCGTGTCTTCCAATGCCGTCCTCGTTCCTTACGCTGTGAAACATCGATTTATGATCTAGAGTGCATTTTCAAAGCAGCTGCTTTCACTTTTGGATTCCGCTCCTGCTGTTTGGAAGGAGGGGACACATGCAAGGAATGTCACCCCTTCCCAGCCTGAACACATGGAGTAGGTTCAAAACCCCCCTGACCCCCCCCCCCCCCCTCGCCCCCCATGATTTACGCCACTGCAGATTTCGAGCTGTCCACGGTGGAAAACATCTTAAGGGACAAGATCAGCAACGTTACAGCGGAAGACTGGAAGAAGAATCTTAGGCACGTAATGGACCTTGAAGCAAAGTTCAGACTTGACACGTCTGAAAGTGATTAGGTACATTCAGCCCGCCGTTATCAAGTGGGTGAAGGTTAAACTGGGGAGACCGACTCCTACTCCGAGCTATGCGGCATTGAGTCCCCTCAAGAGGACTAATGGCTCTTTTTATGAATGAGAAAAGCCCTTATCAGTGCTATCAAAATTTTGCTGGTATGTGTGCTTTTTTCCTTAAATTTATATTACTTAAGTTTATTTTCCCTTAAGTTCGGAGGGTGTCTTTCCGAGTTTATTATTATTTTTCCAGAAAATTCTGAGCTTACCGCAGTTTATTTATTGCTAATCCAAAATTGTACGAAAATCGGAGTTTAATTTTCCGTTTTTCTAAGTGCTCCAAAATCTTAGATGCAATGGCATCTAAAATGAGAACATGTGAACACACGGAGCTTAATTTAATTGTGTGGAAGGTTCTAGCGCACAAACACATATACAATTAAGTTCAAATACTTGAATACAGAATCTACGTTTGTCCGTATTACATTCTCAAAGCTTGGGTAATATACGCAAAGCGTATTCTTGTAATCGACGCTAGAATACTTTACGAGATGGTTGTCACTGATGGAGGCGCAGTCCTTTCGAGTGATGATTCTCGGCCTCTGAACAGAGGGTTGTATGAACATGCCAAACGATATTTCGCTGCAATGCTGAACTACTTGTGAGTATATCATGATGGTCCGACGTCCAGGAAGCTCATCGTCGCAGAAGGTTGCAAGCACCGTTACTGCCGGTCGTCCGCGAAGTTTCGGCGACTCGTCGATGGTGATGAAATTGAGGCGGTCTGTCATAGAAAAGCTTATCGACGCAATGTCTCTCGCATCTACATCACGTAGTTATTTCTGATATACTTGTTCACTACATGGCATCTTGTGTGCCGCCGGACACTTGATTCGAAAGAGCCCAAGAGCTCCATCAGCCTGATGCCGTACAATCCCAGCATGATTCATTGCACGGCAAAACAGTTGCTAAGGTGCAGTTTATATCAGCCAAACCGGCCGACGTGTCAATGACCGCTTAGAACATGCTCATTTGATAAAAAACGGAACAAGGTCATAATGACCGTTAAATTCGGAATTTATCAGATAAATTCGAATGGTCAAAGCTTTTTAACGGCGAGTGTTTATCGCATTTTTTCGGATTTATTCGAAAACACAGAGCGCTAATTACTATAACATAGGACACATCGAGCACGAGCGCCGTTATTGTCCTCGGTACTTCAGCCCAAATGCGCGCCATAACAAAAAAAAAAAAAACAGTCACATCCCATCAAGCTACACCACGGCAGAAGCGTGACGTCGCGCCACTGAAGCATCCCCAAAAATTCCTCGCCACAGCGATCTCGCTGGACAACGTTACACTAATCCATTTATTTGCCTGTATCGACGCTGAGGACGGCATGACAAAGAGTGCCTGAACTGTAAATCTTTTGACACCCATAAGGGTGTTTCTATCACAAAAACACCCTCACACACCCTCATTTTTGGCAATATTTTTTTTCAGAGGGTGTAAAAGCGAAACAAACACCCTTTACACACCCTTATTTCAAATAAGGGCGTATGAAAGGCATATGTTCAAATATACCACCCCAATGAATCGTAGGGTGTAGGGGTGTTTCTTGAAATGTTACACCTTTACATTCCTGTGAAGAAGTTTCGGTATGTTCTCTTACGAAAATGGACGACTGTTTTCAAACGTATTTCCAACAATCAACCAACCTGAATGAAGGCCTATGGACTTTTACGTACTATTAACATACGGTTCAAAGAAAGTTGCTCTACTTTAGTCAAAACAAACGACAGTTTCGCTAAAGAAAGTTGAAATAATCTTTGCTAAAAATATATTAGTGGCGTAGCAAAGAGATGTTCTGAGTGTTCAACCCCCACCGCCACCCTCATTCACACACCCACCCCCCCCGCCCTCCAAAAATCACGCCATATCCACGAAGTGAATGATGATGAGTGGGCGAAGCTCGACCGTTTTCATCCATGGCAGAAAGAGAATGTGTGGTCTGGAGCGCGCTTATACTTCATGGTCATCAGCGTCATCGTCATCATTATCACGTGTAGTGGGTACATTCCACTATACTGGAACGCGCTTATACTTCATCGTTATCACGTGTAGTGGGTACATTCCTCTATACTGCGTCATCGTCATACTTATCACGTGGAGTGGGTACATTCCACTATACGTGGCTAACCTACCTACTACTACTACTACTACTACTACTACTACAGAGGAGGGTCCGACCCACACCCTAAGGAGCTTCGCCCCTAAAAAAAAAAATCGGCACATCCCACGTACCTTGGGAATCGATGTTATGCGAAGCATGCGGAGGGAGGGTGACTGTGTTGCAAACTTTTTTATTGAGCGAAACGTTGCGAAATCACGCTAAACATATGTACAAAGGTTATTCGCACAGAAATATGTTGAACAGTCGCATATGTTTCATATAACCAGCTGTTAGCAAACAAGCACACACACACATATATATATATATATATATATATATATATATATATATATATATATATATATATATATACCATGTGCGTACTTTGAGTGCATGATAATATTACAATGCACTTTCTACTCCCGTACTAGCCCTACAACAGGGCTGGCGGCGCTAATAAATGAAAATGCATGAAATGCTACATCAAAATGCGGCAGCTGCTGCCGGGATTTGTTCCCGTGACCTTCGAGTCAGCAGTCGAGCACCAGAACCACTGGACCACAGTGGCGGGCACGCACATGCACACACACACGCACGTATACGCGCACGCACAAATTACTTGTAAAGTTGTCACGCAGCGTGCTCCAACCCCTGAGTACTTTTTTCTTGTACAACTGGATAAAGTTTGTATTTAGTATCTATTTATTTTGACATAAGAACGGTCAACTATTCCACTAAAATCTCGCGTGTAGACGTCTGCGCCAATTCAATAACTTTAAAGCACAGGAAGTGTTCGTTTGAAAGCCATTATTTGCGATGGTGTTTAACGTTGCGTTCCCTGTAGCTGCACCCAACGTTTCAAATTTCGCGCGCTCACATTACGATTTATTTTTCTAAGCCAAAAGATTATACACATCCACTGTTCACGCATTTCGTATTTACCCAAATGTTTTTTTTTTTAATTGTGCTGAGCAGGAATAAAGCTTTTTTTTTAGCTATGAATAAAATAAAAGCTTTTTTAGCTATGATTAAAAAGTTACGATGCGCAAATGCGGATCGGTTGATGTCAGCCGTTCCGGAGTGTCGGAACCAGTGTTGCGGAGTTGCCACTCCGGAATAGGAATGACTCCGGATTCATTCCACAATTTTGCGACCCCAGAATGGAATGGGAATGGAATTAAGCGCCTTTTTGCGAAAAAAAAAATAGAGAACCTTTTCGTCTTCGCGCTGTTTTTCAAACTTCAAACATTAGTAAGTCAAAGCCTCGAACTTAACAATAAAGCAGTATTTTTAATATGGCTTGGCTGATTACAAGTACGGTACATTTATAAGCAACACGCCTACTACAATTCTGTCCGTATATACTATATAGACATGTTGCTCCGAAGATTGTCTCTATTGTTCGCGTAACCACGGTTCTATGCCGTTGGTATCCTTCATGCGGAACTACAGCAGCGGCATACCCCCCCCCCCCCCCTCCCCCCCCCCTTACGCCTTGTGATTTCTTTCTTCCCTCGGCGGCGCACCAGCCGCCTGCTGTCTAACCACTAGTGATGCAGAACTATCGGTAAATGGACTATGGATAGTATCGTTAGTTCTTTCTTAAACTATCGATACTATCGATAACCCATTTACCGATAGTTCTGCATCACAAGGGGGCACCCATACACAGAACGAATAACAGAAAATATGGACAGTTTTTTTTTAACAATCGATAGTGTAAAGAAGCTATCGATAGTACGAGTATCGGTAAACAATTGATATTACCGAGAGTGCAATCAATAGTACCATAAGGAGTATTGCGGCCGATAGTATAATGAATAGTGTTGTGAATAATTATGCTGTTGTCGGACGGTGATATTGCCAAATGATTTGCGATGGCCTACTATCGGCAGTACTCAGTTCGCTTAATTTATGACCGCTCTTTGGCGAAAGAAATAAATTATTGCCGCAATCAAAATGCCGGAATCTGTCCATGAATAAATTCGGATTCAAAAGTAACCGGTTACACCCTACAATTAAAAACTTAGCTTTTGACATTTCTATTTTGAAATCACAAAATGCAATATAAGTTTGAAGCCGCGCAGTTCCGCCACATGTGACGACTTCCTTTCTGCTAAAGCTGAACAGTCCCGCTTAATAATGTCAGCCAATCATTCTGCTGAAGGAACGCAAGCATGTCGACTTTCTTGCCCTTCTGCCTGCTTCTCCTACTCCGCCATATACTACCACGAATTCCGAGAATAAAGTTTATGCTGCAATGAGTTCGCGCGGTAGATTTTATACTATCGATTGTACAGTGGTGAACTCTCATGTCTAGAACGAAGGAGCGTCGTGCTCGGAACTGCACGGGCGGCACCTGTAGTCGTAAATACGCCACACCTGAGCATGCGCGGTGCCAATTGCGCTCGTGCGTTGCATTTTTTATTCTTGTTTATCACTGCGGATGCAACAACTGCTTTGGCCGTCGAAAGCACTCTGATCGGCTAAAAGAAAAAAAAAGAAAAAAAACGAAGTCCAATGTTTTCGGTATTATACGATACCACGAATCAAAATAAGTTCACGGTATAATAGGAGCCAATCCGGCGACTGCGTTTTTTTAACACGAAAGTGTTTTATGTCGGGGTACACCACGGCTCCTCTGACGTATTTCCGTCACGGATATGACGTTGTAAAATATAAACTAACATAATGAGATCAAAGAAAAATTAGAAGGAAAAAGTTCTGTCGCCGGGCGTCGAACCTGCGACCTCTCGCTCCGCAGCGCGCGGCGCGAAACCACTCGGCTACGAAAGCGTACGTTGCTGAGCTTGCTAACGGCAGGCTATTTATACACACCATATACCGTTGGCGGTCCTCAGAGCTCCTCGACTTCAGCGCGTTTTCGTCATCACTAGCGAGATGGCGCGAAGGTGTCACGGAGCGCGCGCTCTAAAGGTCGTCGCGCCTCTCGCTGGGATGAGCGTGCGCCTCCACGGGGCGTGGTCGCTGGTGCGCGCGCGCTTAGCTCCTGATCGGGGCATTCGGGCGCTTCGCACGCCTTGTGCTTCCACCGCAAGTTTGCTTTGAAGTTACAGTGGTTTAAGAGTGCATGAAGGTCGCTTCGTTCGCCGCAGCGGCCGCGTTTACGAATGGAGCGCGCCGCTTACACACGAAGTAATAATTGTGGCAGTTGTTCGCGCTCGTCCTGTGTATGCTTGTGCGTTTGTTTCGTGCGTCTTTGTGTTAGAGCAGCGCGCTTTAAATGTCGAGCTGTGACAGTTAGTCCGTGCTCGTCTTGTGTATGCTCATTTCGTGCGTCCTTTCTGCTTGAGGTGCGCGCTGCATGTTTCGAGCTGCTTGCCGTTCTTCACGTCACATTACAATTTGTTGCTGCAGCATTCATTCCTTCTCCCTTGTGGCGAAAAAATGCACAATAAAAGCTCAACTACTTATGTGAATACACGTTTCACTTTCGTGATATACCGATTCCTTTACGGAGGGATCAGCCATGTTTTTTTTTCTTTCTTTTTGGCGCACACAGTTGACAGCGCTTCTGATGGCCAAAGCAATTATCGCAGCCGCAGCGATAATCAAGGACGGAAACTGCAAGGCGGGCCCATCATTGGCGCCGCGCATGCTCAGAAAATTGGCCCGTTTCGAACTGCAGATGTCGCTCGTGCTGTTCCGAGTGCGACACTCTATCGTTCTACACATGTGTGTTCACCACTGTACTTTCAAACTTGCTATTGATAGCGCCATCGATAGTTTCCTGTACCATCGATCGTTCGATATTGGTTCAACTATCGATAGTATCGATAGTACCATCCATAGTTCTACATCCCTACTAACCACCCTTCACTTTTTTTTGTTTTTCCTTCTGTCGCCGTCGCCGACTCGGACGCATATTCGAAAAAGCGCTTCTCTAAGTTCTATGCCTGACATTGCATACCTGCGCATAGGCGAACACAGAAAGTTATCCCCACCCCATCCATGCTCGCGAGGCGCGCTTGACAAGAGTGAACGCTGACGAGCAGTGTGGCCCAGTGTTCCGTATTCGATACAAAGGCACAAGGTGCCTCAGCGGTGCACTGTTCCAACTAATATTAGCAGATCTAGAGGGTTTTGTTCCCCATTAACCAAATCTTAGTTTTCTCATATTCACTATCGCTCCAGACGCGTGGCAAAACTGCTTAGTCTTCTTGAACACTACTTTTATCAGCATAAAAGTACCCGATGTCTTCATTTTAGCATTAACACATTTAAGCTTAAACAACATTAAAACATCGCTATTCGTTCAAACATGCTGACCATCCAAATACTATAGGTAGCGGGAGAACTGCCCCTATGGGAATTATAAGGGTGGTTGTACTGCACGAGATATGTCACCAAGCTACTATCCCTCGACCTGGGTAACGTGTTTTGCGTTCTTTTCGCAGTTCTTAATGCATCGGACGGCATCCGCTTTACGTGGCGTTCAGTCTCAACTCGATAAAACTGTCAAGATACCTGTCCTACGTTGCGGAATTGCTGGAATGGAATTGAACTGCCCGGCCATTCCCGGAGTTACCACTCCGGGAATGGCCTAAGAATGGGCAAAATTTTTTCATTCCGAGGAATTAAAAGGAATGGAATTGAGGCAGGTTCTAATTCCCTGGAATGGAATTGGAATGAAATGGAGGCGCCCATTCCGCAACACTGGTGGGAACCTGTTTTTTCTTGTTTACTGCTCGTCGCTACCCGAAGGGTCGCGTTTAATGTCATTTTTTCTGCTGTTTAAGGTGTGCTTGCGCTGTGTGTTCGTAATCTGTTCAGCCAGTGCTGCTTATTGCGAAGACGCACTATACTCAAGCGAGGACCGGCTGCTTCGTATCGTGGAGCGCTCGCCGAACGAAAACTGGTAGGTGACCGTAGCTGCTGTCAGCGCTTTGCTAACACCGTGAGCGCGATAATAACGCTGTGAACTTAGTTTTTCCTAACTAGTAGACGATGAGTGAGCTTTTGTTAACGTAGAGAGCCTGTTTGTGTGTATCATTTCATCAGGATCAAGGCAAGGTTGTGTTATGTGAAGCGCGGGCGAGCTCTTTGATTGTTTGGAGTGTAGCTTGTGTGCATGCGCGGCTATGATTCGGCGGGGGGATTTGAACAGGGTTTGGTGGTTTCCTCGTCTGTCTGCAGTGGTGTTGGAAAGAAGGGCCCTGCTCGCGATGAATAGCTATATTTCGGTTTAATACTTGTAGAGCGGGGACGGCGCCTGTTAGCTGAAAGCTTCGACCGTGTCTAAGGCGCGTACGCTTGGGCATGTTGGTAATTCATGTTCACTTTTTTTTTTTGCTCACAAAACTAGCATGGACGGAAAAGAATCACGCGGCATCCGCGTCGATGTTTTCCCGTCCTTCATTTTGTGCGCTAGAAAAGTGAACGTGTCTAAGAAAGTTTCCATGTGTTGCGCATCCTCTTTTCAACAGCTACAGGTTCGTCATGGGCCAAAGGTTTGTGACTACTGTCAGAGACGTGTTTTCCTTGCGTGTGACCAAATGTGTGCATGTGTGTGCATCCACGTAGGCACGTACCATTAAGTTACTGTGATATTCGGGTTGGTACGTGTGGATGAACTTCACACAGCGTGCTCTAGGTAGGGCTTGCAAAGCTTGCGCTTACGCCTAGGTGTTAATATGTGTATTTTGTCTGTGTGGCCGAATAGCCGTTCCTTAACTGTGCAAGCGCTAGGTTGAGCAGTAGTGCACGAGTTCGAGTACAATTGATTTGATACTGCTTGTTTCCACCTTGTTTACCTTTCGTTATTTTTTTTCTGGTTATTAAGAATTGTAGGCGCCTCACCCTGCTCTGGCGTTAAAACTTCGCTAATTACCTTCACGTGTACAAACATTAAAACACAGTTCGTACCAGAACCTCCAATGATATTTTACAATAGATTACAAGCCTAATGGTTTATTTGACACAGTAAAATCGTTAGGCCAGCGCTACATTCATTCAAGGGACTGTGTTATGTGCAGCATATGACTACTTTATTTAATGCTCAAAACTCTCAATAAAGTTATTTATACTTCGCGGTATGCATGCATAAGTCTGCATGTGTTGATGCTCTAATGTGAAATTAGATAATGTATTTGTCTGAGAACGCAACAAATCTAGACTGCCTTTTTTGAAGCTGTTGTCATTGTAACAGTTATATAAATTCAAAAATCAGTTTCACGAAATGATTATTGTGTATTGCTAAAGTGTGGTCAGTAGCTTCTGGTATTCTGGTGGATGGACATTGTCGCAGAAGTTTACAAGCTTTATTTTGATGGAATGTGGTTCAAGAATGATGTGTTGTAGGTCTTAGCAATTCCACCGTTTTCCCCATATGGCCATTCAACAGCCTGTGCTCTTTGGTGAGGAGAATAGCCTTTTTAGGCAACCAGAATCATTGAAACTAATGACCACAATTCAGCAGCGCACGAGTAGTCATTTGGCGAAATTAATTTCTCTCATTATATAATCATCCCAATGTGAACAGCCTGAGGGAAGCTCCATTAGTTGTACTCACTAATAAACATATAATTTAATTTTAAATGTTACGAGCAGTGGATGCGTGATTGCGCATCTGTGGATGCATGATTGTGTGTGTTACCTGCAGTGGATGCAGTGGATGCATACAGCTAAAAGCGGGTGTCCTTGCCGAAGAGTTGTATGTTTGCGTTGGTGCATGAGCAAGCTAAAATGGTAAAGTAAGGTTCAGATCTTTGGTTCAGATCAACTGTTTGAAAAGTTCTGCCACAAGACGCCTTTTGTTGCCTTTATTCTGCATCATGCCCGTCTGCATTTCTCGCTGTGTGGAGTCGGGTGCCACTAAGTACGCTGGCCATGATCTGCATTTATACCCACGCAGTACTAAGAGAATTTCAGCATGATGGGATGATACTGTATTTTACGCTCGCTCTTGCGATACTTTTGGTCATTACTTCTTCTGTCTTTACTTTAGGCTTCCGGGCACAAATGAGAAGGAACACCCTGGCCCCATTTCTGTTGAAGGAACCAAAGTCGCCTGAGCAGCTTAAGATGGATTGTGCAACCAACAGTGAAGAGGTGTAATTTTGTAATGTGCAAGTGGTCACATTAAGTTAATCTAACGCCAATTACATTACTTTTTCAAATTTTGTGATTTTGTAACACACAAGTTTATACACTGTTATAGAGAGTGAGCTGTAAATAAGCCTTGGGTAAGTTTGTGATCATGCATTTTGGTAGTTTGTACAGCGTGTGTTCTACAAAGAGCACCACACCCTTACTTTTTCTACCTATGTTCTTTTTTTTCAGTTGTGTGTGCGCACTGTTAACAACGTCAATATGGTTTTTTTTAACTTCTGATGCCTCTAATTAAAATTTCTAAGCTTCCAAATAGTTTATTTGTTATGTGCTATGCATGTGGGGAAGTCAAAATGTAAAGAAATTTGTTAGGAGATGTACACATATTCTAATGATAGAAAACTGAAACATACATTATTTTTTCTACATAACTTCCCTGCACTTGATGCACTCTATCAATGCATTCCATCAAAAAAAAGTGTTTTCCTTGCACCTGTACCCAATTTTGCTCAACATCAATAGCGAATATTCTTTCTTTAATGGTTAAATCATATGCAAAATGGCTTGGAGCCAGGTTTGGACTGCATTGCAGGTGTTCCAGCAATTCGAATCCAAACTTGAATTCCTTTATTGCTTGCGCCGGCCATTTGGTAGAAAGTGGCTTAGCATTATCTTGCAGCAGGATGATACGTTTTCGCAATTTACCACAACGTTTGGATCTGATAGCAGGTTTCAGTTTCTTTTCAACACCTCACAACAGTTCGCAATGTTCACAGTTTCGCTTGTCGGGGTGAAACGAACGGCTACCACACCTTCCATGTTTCAGGATAGTGTTAGCTTAATCTTATCAGCTGATGGCTGACGTTCAAGTTCTCTAATTTCTGGGGATGATGAGTTCCAAACCATGCCTGCAGCCTTACTTTCCGGTTCATGATGATGTACCCATGTTTCATATACATTAACCATTTGCTGTAAAGAAACGTCATCTTCCCAATGACGATAAGGGGTCAAATGTTTACAAGAGAGGTGTTCAAACTTTGGGTCTTTACTGTGCTTATGATTTATTTGGGACCCACCGTGCACACACTTTCGGAAAATTTGGTCTGTCTTGTAGGATGGAATACGCTGAACCAAAACTGATATGTAAAGTATTAGCGGTTTCATCCACTGTGATTCGTCTGTCTTCCATCCCCATACCCTCCGTCACCAATGGCCTACTTTATCTTTCTACGTCACATAAATAAGGTTTTGCCTGTCCTGAAATATGCTCCTTTTCTACCATTTGGTGTATCAGTCAAGGCAAGTTCAATGAAGAAGACTCCCTTTTGTCTGAATCACAATTGCAGGCACAGTTTCAGCGTATCGAAAGCGAATGGTTACTAAAACACGTTGGCGGGCTAGTTCGTTTGCATCCATGAATTGTGAGTAAGCGCGACAGACAGGGACGTAGAAGAAAATTGACACGGACAAAGCGCTTTGTCCGTGTCGATTTTCTTCTACGTCCCTGTCTGTCGCGCTTACTCACAATCAATGAATGGTTACTGTTACAAACATTGCTTTCCTTACCGTGACTTTATTTTGTGCTGCTTATAGTTTTATCCGACTAAAATTTTATTCACTAGACCATAACAGCTATGATTACCCATGGGATTGTCTGGACATCGAAGTCTGACAATAATGTTAGATCTTACATGTAACAGTAGTGTTATTGTCAGTCGAGTCCCAGATTTATGTGTGTACCACACTGCAGTTATGCCTTGAAATTCACATTGTTGTAAAAGGCCGCTGAACGTGCATCACAAACTGATGTGTTCAATAAAATTGGATTTCATTTTCTTCCAAAGGATAACTGTGTGAATGCCTCGCTGGGCTTGACTCAACACATTCCAACTTTGATACCTTATATACACTCAGTTTTACACTGCAGCACTCATTACGATATGATGTCATATGTATGCATAAACGCAGTTGCATCTGGAATTTTCCCAGAGTGGGTTGTAGTTCTCCCCTGGAAAAACTAGCTATGGGATTTGCTTTACAGTGCTTCAGAAAGTTGGAAAGGGGGGCGGGGGGGGGGCTTTATTTATATTTTTTGAAAGGGTGTAAGGATGCATTAAAGACCCCATTTCGCTTTTGACATCAGGGTGTAGTTTCGATATTACACCCATGTAAATTGATGCGTAATGGGTCCGGATGTTACACCCATGAAAAGGGTGTAATCATGAATGTTACACCTTTTTTCGTGGGGTGTATGGGCGTGAGTTATAGACACCATAAAACACCTATATGGGTGTAATATGGTTTACAGTGTGCAAGTATAAGAATGCCATTTTTGCAAAGCTGGGCCTAGTTACAGAGAACTCGCTAGAGTGGTGGCTGTGAAGCGATGACGTTTCGCAGGTTAACTGCGCCACCGGCTGCGTCTCCGAATCGGATGCCTCTGCGAACCGGCTCACCTCGCTTCCACCTTTCCTGTTCACAGCGAGGGTAACAAGATAAGCAGTTGCATATACGAACGTAAGACAGAAAACACATGATAATTTTCTTGGCCAAAACGAATGACCTACGGCGACTTCGAGTATTAGAAAATAGTGTCGGCAACGGTGTACGCACACATGGATTCGCCGCTTTGAGGTATCAGAGATAGTGCGCTGCTGTGATGCGCTCCTCGCTAGCAAACAATGGCGTAGCCGGGGGAGGGACGTGTTTGAATTCTGTCCGAAACTTTTAAGGTTTGTATGTGTATACACGCACACATACAAACGCACGCACGAATATTGATAAGTTCTGAATAAACCCCCCTCCCCTCCCTGACTGGCGGAGGCCGGCAGCGGGGACCGGCGTGCGCAGAACAGACGACGATAAAGTAGGCAAGCAGACGCGGAAACGGAACAAAGCGCGGCTGCGCGCCGTTGCCACAGCAACGACGGAGAGATCTTCCACCGGCTGCTTTGATGCTGGCTTGCGTTTCCTTCCTACAATTCACGGCTCTCGGCACTTTCCTATCAAGAATGCTCTCACACGCTGACAACGCGATTCGTGACCTGGACGGGCCGGGTGCGTGGCGATAATACAATCGAGAGGCATGCAAGATATCAAGACTATTTTTGTGAGGCGAAATGAGACCCTTTTAACACGTTCTTTCTTCAGTGTACGCCGCTTTTCTGATCAGCACAGGTAATTTCATCAGGAAATATTACCCGATAACATACTGCCTTTGTTGCCGCAATGCGGCTTCACGCCGTTAAAAGAGTAGTGACTAAGATGTTAAGTTCAGGCATGGACACATTAATGTTGTCTTTACTGCTGACTTACCCGGAACAGGTAGCCGCGTCAGCAGCAATGTATACAACAGAGTAAAGGAAAACAGCGCTAATGAATATTTCAAAACTAACAAGCGCTTTTTGCATTACAGTTCTGCTTACAGATTCAAAAAGCCAAGTATACGATGCTCACTAGATTGGCCTTCGCACCGTGTGCGCGAGCCAATACCAATAATGGTTCGTCAAACTATATGAAACAGATCAAGCTCGTCTTGCTTGTGCGCCTCAGGTTTTTGACTAACGTGTCGCTGATGCTCTCTCTCTCTCTCTCTCTATATATATATATATATATATATGCATATATATATAAATAAATAAAGGAAAGAAAACTTAAGGGCTCGTTTGCTTTGCTAAACACAGTATTAATGAAAACTAACAGTCAAAGATGCCAAGGAAGGTATAGGGGAAGCTATTAGAAATAATTGTAATGTAAATGTGAAGAAAGGAAAGTGGACGAAAAGATAACTTGCCACCGGCAGTGACCGAACCTGCGACCGTCGAATAACGCGTCCGATGCTCTACCACTGAGCTGTGGTGGCGGTCATCCCTCCGTCCACTTTATAGGGTATATATGTGTACTTAAACGTGGGAGCGTCAGTCAGCGCCCCCCTGTTGCCATTACGGCGAGTGTGGAACACTCTTTTTTTTGCCTGTAGGCGTCACGTAGTACGTGATCTTATTACGAGCGGGCAGCTGACTAATAATCCCTCGCATACCACCTGAAGGCATCAAGTCTGCCAGAACAAGACCGTCGTTATGAATGAAGGAAAGAATTGTAAACTTAAGGGCTCGTTTGCTTTGTTAAACACAGTATTAATGAGAAGTAACAGATATATATATATATATATATATATATATATATATATATATATATATATATATATATATATATATATATATATATATATATATATAAAGGAAAGAATTGTAAACTTAAGGGCTCGTTTGCTTTGTTAAACACAGTATTAATGAGAACTAACAGACAAAGATGCCAAGGAAAGTATAGGGGAAGCTATTAGAAGTACATAGTGAACAGCGCAAAAAACACGACACAAAGAAGAGACTGCACAACACGAGCGCTGACTGACAACTAAATGCTTTATTCAAGCACAAAGAAAAAGAAAATAAAGGAAAGAACAGAAATGCGCGCGCACCCTAAGCACATGACAAGATATTGCAGGCATCCAGCGAATTTAAGTATTTTCCAAGTAAGCCATCTCGCAATCAAGCAACGCAATCGATGGAGTGCTGACACACGTGTCACCATTTTTGTTGATAGCAAAAGCTTCAGCTATCTCTCTGATGCGGGCATCATTGTGGTCAAAAACAGTGGTCGTGCGGCAGAACTCCGGTGAGCAGCCACAAGCGGCACAGTGGGCGGACAAATGCGAATACGGCGTACCCTTGAGAGAGCTATGATGCTCGCGCAGGCGAATGCTGAGGCAGCGCCCCGTTTGCCCGACATAAACTTTACCGCACGACATCGGAATTGAGTACACTACATTGCTTTTGCAAGGGACGAACTGCATGCGGTGTTTAACTGTGCACATTCTCCTAGACGACTCACTCGCACCTGAGGACAAATTATCAATCCTGGCAACAGGCTATTCAGCTTATTCTCAGCGGAAAAGTAGACGTCAATATTGAACTTGTCGGCAAGTCTTTTTGATGCGGTGAGAAATGCCATGAATATACGGGATCACCGCTAGTTTGTTACCCTTTCCCCGTTTGTCATCAAGCGGTTTTACTGGACCATTTCTAACTTCGTTCATACCTTTTAATGACGCAGAAACAATGGCGTCAAGAGTGCAGTCTCTTCTTTGTGTCGTGTTTTTTGCGCTATTCACTATGAACCCCAACCAACTAGCCCAACTCTCCCTTTTGCTGCTATTAGAAGTAATTGCAATGTAAATGTGAAGAAAGGAAAGTGGACGAAAAGATAACTTGCCACCGGCAGGGACCGAACCTGCGACCTTGGAATAAACGCGTCCGATGCTCTACCACTGAGCTGTGGTGGCGGTCATCCCTCCGTCCACTTTATAGGGTATATATGTGTACTTAAACGTGGGAGCGTCAGTCAGCGCCGCCTGTTGCCATTACGGCGAGTGTGGAACACTTTTTTTTGCCTGTAGGCGTCACGTAGTACGTGATCTTACTACGAGCGGGCAGGTGACTAATAATCCCTCGCATACCACCTGAAGGCATCAAGTCTGCCAGAACGAGACCCTCGTTATGAATGAAGGAAAGAATTGTAAACGTAAGGGCTCGTTTGCTTTGTTAAACACACTATTAATCAGAACTAACAGACAAAGATGCCAAGGAAAGTGTAGGGGAAGCTATTAGAAGTAATTGTAATGTAAATTTGAAGAAAGGAAAGTGGACGTAAAGATAACTTGCCACCGGCAGGGACCAAACCTGCGACCTTCGAATAACGCGTCCGATGCTCTACCACTTAGCCTACGGTGGCGGTCATCCCTCCGTCCATTTTATAGGGCTTATATGTGTACTTACACGTGGGAGCGTCAGTCAGCGCTGCCTGACGCTCCCGCGTTTAAGTACACATATATGCCCTATGCGAGGGATTATTAGTCAGCTGCCCGCTCGTAATAAGATCACGTACTACGTGACGCCTACAGGCAAAAAAAAGAGTGTTCCACACTCGCCGTAATGGCAACAGGCGGCGCTGACTGACGCTCCCACGTTTAAGTACACATATATGCCCTATAAAGTGGACGGAGGGATGACCGCCACCGTAGCTAAGTGGTAGAGCATCGGACGCGTTATTCGAAGGTCGCAGGTTCGGTCCCTGCCGGTGGCAAGTTATCTTTTCGTCCACTTTCCTTTGTTCACATTTACATTACAATTACTTCTAATAGCTTCCCCTATACTTTCCTTGGCATCTTTGTCTGTTAGTTCTCATATATATATATATATATATATATATATATATATATATATATATATATATACACAGGGTGTTTCAAGAAATGTGTCCACTATTTTTAAAAAATCAGGAAAATGCGTTATTTGCTCGCTGTCTTCACTATTGCTTTTTCCTGTAGCGGCAGGCATCTTAAGATGGTTGAGGACGTGATGTGGGACAGTAATTAAAAAAGTTAAATTAATTAACTTTGTAATTAGCGTAGTTAGGTGGTTAAGTCCAATGGGAGAATTGAAGTCCTTCATACGAAGGACCCATTTCAGCTTTGAGATTTCGAAAAAGCGGCCTCTAGGAATAATTGCGAAGTAATGAAATTCTCCCAAATTCAGCGGCCAAACCAAAACCGAAACGTGAAGGAGCGTAACTGCCATATTTGTCTGAGACGTCCACAATGAGTGCACGTCATTATTAGAGACCGGATTATAGGCAAATGCCTATTTTGTTATATCGTACTGGTATAGCGCAGCTCAGTTTGAGCATTGAGGAAAAGAGTGAACAGCGTAGAAGGAAACACAGACAACAGGATGAGCGGTAAACTTCCAACTTTTGTTTATTGCATGACCCTACAGCACATTATATGGCTCACCTCACCCGTGTGACACCGCAAACCTGACCAAAAAACTAAGCATGTGGCGCAGCACACGTGACCAGGAACTCGGATGAGATAATCAATTTAGGAACTAACGCTGACAAAGGTTACCAAGCTTTTTCTATTGACATCAAAGATCTTTTTTACTCCATTCCTCACAAAGACCTGCTAGAAGTAGTGGAACAGTCTATCGATGAATATGGTGCCGTCAAGTTCCAGAATGATGCTTTGATATCTAGTAGCCATTTTTTGGAGCTTTTAAACTTTTATCTCGTGTCAACTTTTATTAAATGGGACGATGCCGTTTATCTACAGAAAACCGGGGTGTGTATAGGATCGTGCATCGCACCCATACTCAACGATCTATTTTTTTCCCGACGCGATGTCATTCTGTCCGATAAGCTCGCTCAGACGAAAGTGTGCAAAGTTTTTCGTTATGTAGACGATTTCTTGTTCTTTATTGAGTGTGCTTCAAGTGACGTTGAACGTCATGTTGCAGAAATTCTTGCCAATCATTAAGGAGTGTCTGTTTCCCCTGGACGTTACGTATGAAATACCGCAAGAAGGTACTATCCGGTTTCTTGACCTTCGTCTGTTTTGTTCAGTAGGACACACTTGCTGGTGCTATAAACCGCGGTCAGAAAAATTGGCCGCGTATCTGCGTGCTTCGCTGCAAATGTCGTCGAAAGACGATAGTCTTCTGCCGGCCGTACTACACTGTTTTGCCTTGCCTCAGACAGCGCTTTCTCTATGTTTAATGGGCCGCATCTGGCTGGCCTTGATAAAATAGAGGCGCTGCGTGAGACATGGACGCCATCTGGCAGTGCTGTCGAGAAACATCACCTTGTGCAGAACCCCGCAGCAACATATCGTCGGCCGAGGGCTTTTTCGTGCATAGCGTCGCTTTTTGAGCGCAGCCTAATAAACGCTGGGGTCTTCATAATTACGTATCTATGTATTTTCTTATAAATAAACATACCAGAGACTACCTATTTATTGACGTTGCTCCTCAGACATGCGTAACATTTGCTTTTTGATCGACGATGTTCACAAGTATGAACAAAAATACTTGTGCAAGATGGCCGGGCGCTGAGAAAGTGGTTAAACTTTGGCCGGGTAGCTCAATCGTGTGACGTGCCGACAAACAGAGAAACAGACCAAAATTTCTCCGTTTAAGTATCCCAAGAAAGACTATCGTCTCTAAAATCCTCTCTGGCAGTACAATTCAGCGCATTCAAAGCTAATTAAACGAGGGATTGCCAGGCTGTGCTTTAGGAATGCCTTGTTAAAGTCATGCCATCACACCTATAGCCGCTAGTTTCGCAGGGCAAAGCAAGAGATTATCCCTGGCAGGCTATCCAGTATTGCTGCAGGTGTCCAGTGGCTGAGTGCTTGTTGCATGGCTCGAGTAAGCGGGGACGTCCGCAGAAGAATGGTGTGCCCGATGCTGGAAAAACCAGTGTCATACCGTATGTGCATAAAGTATCACACCATTTGAAAAAGATAGCCCTGAGAGAAAACGTCCGCGTAGTGTTCTCTGCTCCAGAGAAACTAAGTCGATTATGCAAGCTGACGAATCCTAAGAAGGAGTCGCAACCCGCCTGTGGAAAGAGGCATGTGACTAGGTTTGTTGAATGTTCAATAGCTGTCGTATATATGTTCCCTCTGTCGTGAGACGCGGTTTACATAGGACAGACGGGCAGGTGCATTAATGACCGTTTGCGCGAGCATTGTTACAATGTAAAAAACAAGGTTTCTTCAGGTAGTTTCCTGGCCATGCATTGTAAAAGACGTGTGCATGCACTCCATTGCTTGACCGTTGCGTCGTGTTGGGCCGCAGTCGTAATCAGTTGACACGTGAAATCATTGAGGCGAATTGAATTGCGAAATGTGTTAAACTTTGTGTAAGTACGCCATCTATAGCCTTATCCGGAAAAGAGATCGATTTTCTTGAGCGCGTGCGGTGAAGTGCAGACGTAGATTTGTTAACGGGATGTCTGCGACAACTGAGTTTTCTGGTCACGTGTGCTTGGCCACATGCTTAGTTTTTTGGTCAGGTTTGCGGTGTCACATGGGTGAGGTGAGCCATATAATGTGCTGTAGGGTCATGCAATAAACAAAAGTTTGGAAGTTTAGCGCTCATCCTGTTGTCTGTGTTTCCTTCTACGCTGTTCACTCTTTTCCTCATGCTCAAACTGCGCTGCGCTATACCAGTACGATATGATAATGCACCAACTTGCCCAATCTGCAGTACTTGCCTATTTTGTTCCTTACGTTCCTATCGCGCCACTTTGATATATGAGCATGAATTAGAGGTTAAGAAGTGCTTTTATAGTGTTTTTATAGTGCCTATAAATGCCTATTTTCGGCGTTCATGCCTAAATGCCGATAAGTGCCTATAAATGCCTATTTTCAAAATCGGCGCCTATAAGAACACTATTTAAGCTCAAATTTCGTTTTCAAGTGCGGTTTGTGACCGTTATTCATGTCACAGGGCAAGATTGACATTTCCGAACTCTACAAGGTTCAACCAAGTTCTCTAGTTCAACCAACTTCCGAAAAACAACCGATGGCAGCAGTGAAATGGGATGTGGCGGCCACCACACGCGACAGCGCCGACATGGTGCGAGCGGTTGGAGGAGAGGTAACGACGCCATGTCTGCAGCCCTAAATGGGAGCACGTCTCAGCGTCTTCGGGGGGAATGAGGAGTGAGAAATAAATATAGGAGAAGGAGAGGAGAGTGGCGTCCATGGCCGAGGATGTGCCGAGGGAATTGAAGAACCGCCCTGAAGGCCTGGTTGTGCACTCTAAGGCAAAATTACCCGAAAGAGGAGTAACGGAGCCCGATAGGCGCGCGCGGTGAACGGATAGACCGCTGAGGAGCAACCACAGAGGGATGCGTGCCGTGTGCAAACTAGTTAGTCTCCAAAGGCACCCAAGGGATGAACCGCGCGGGAGATACGTTCCGTGTGCAAACCGTTGTCAAGGAAACCAACCGTCCTCCTGACTCTTGGTCAGTCTTCTCACTTGTCTTCATGGAGGCGCGTCGGCGGTTGTGTCGCGCTCGGAGAGTTCGACGATTTAGGAACTACGCCGCGGTGCCTTGGATAAACACGTATGCCGCGTATGCGTGGATGAGCGTGCGGTGCTGCTTTTACCGCTTTTACTGCTTTTACGTTTCGCCGCACCTATGAAGTTTGGAGCTGGTCTCGACACGCCGAGACGCCGCGCTGTATTTCTCCGGCCACGGTGCGCCGGCGTTGCAACGGCACTGCGTCGACACCGGCTGGGAATGGCGGCCGAGAAGACATAGGCCTATCGCAGTGGCGTAGCCAGGGGGTGGCACACCGGGCACGTTCCCCCCCCCCCCCCGAAATTTTTTTTCGCCATGGCATGCAGCGCGAAAAATGACCATTTCAGGGAGGTGCCCTCCCCGAAATCAAGAAGGTGCCCCCCCCCCCCCCCCCGAAAAAAATTTCTGGCTACGCCCCTGGCCTATCGGATCCATGAATTCAATCTGATTCTGGGCAGAAGTTGGCGCTGGATTACTTCACAAGTAAGTGATGATACTTTATTTTTCCGTACCTGTCCCTTGCGCGAAGCGCATCGTGCTAGTTGGCAACGGGCTCGATCGTGTTATATATATCGCGCGCACGAAATGCACAGCGAAGGTCGGCTTCGGCGTCCGCTCGCCTGTGCTTTGTGACTGCCTGAAAATTGGCCGCCATTGCCGTCGGCCGCCTGGACGCTCTCGCCGCGGTGATGAGCTGCGGGCTCGCGATATTGGGCAGAGGCCTCGCCGCTGCGGTGCGACTCGTCCAAAACGCATTGCGGTTGCCGTCAACGAGCTCGGTTGTATGTCGCCCGCTTGAATTGCACCCGCAGCTGGCGAGTGCTTTAGCTAGCCGACTTCTGTGCTTCGGAACTCTGTTGGACAGTTTTCGCCATTACCGTTGGCTTCCCCTTCAATCGGTCGCAAGCAGCTCAGCGCCGTTCGTGGCAGCGGCCCCCGCGTTCGCTCGTTGTACTCTGCCGCTCGATCCAGGAACTTTGCGAAAATTTGTCGCCATTACCGTCGACTTCCGCGGCGCTCGCTCGAAAGCAGCTCTGCGCCGTTCGTGGCGGCGGTTCCGCGTTCGCTCGCTCCTCTGTTCGAGGTTCGCTGGCGGCAGAAGCAGCAGAAGCTCCGCGTTCGGCCCCGCGTTCGCTTGCTCGAGCTGTATACGACGCCGCTCGCAGAGAACTCGCCGACTCGGCGGCTCGGCGGTCGCGGCGCCTATGATGGCTGCGGCTACCGCACTTGAGCTGTTGCGCTATGTGACTCGAAATGCGTTTTCGATTATGTATGACATCGCGGTGAAAATATTTGCATGCCATATTTTAGACATGCGTATTTATTTCACCTCGCACGTATTTGCCATGTGCGTGTATCTTCCTCACTGTCACATGTGACTAACTATTTGCAATCTTTTTGTGCAGACTTGTCCACTACGTGCAGAAGGCTGCGCGCGCTTGTGCGTGCAATGCCAGTCATCTGTCGCTTCCGTTGGAGCAGCTTGACAAAGACGACTGGATATGACAACGCGGCTGGACCTGAATTTGACATCTGGCAGCGAATTCACTGAAAGAATGCAGAAACTTTATATGTATGTAGAAAAATAAAACATTTCATTGTCTCACTTTTGTCTTTCGTTGTTGCATTGACTGCGAGAGCAGTGAAACAACCATGACTAAATATTTTTTTCGCGTGTTCTTTTCCGCGCCATTTCTTGCTCACTGCGGAGAAAAACACGCGAGAAAAGTATTAAGCCTTGCAGGGAATAACTGTGCAAAATCATCCCTGGGCATTAACGCATCATTTGAACTGAGGATAAAAAGTTCATCCCAGTGGAGCATTTGAGTGGACCAACCGTTCGTCCGGTGAGGTGCAACTGTGGGGACAAACGGTTGACCGGTAAGGGGTAAATGTGAGGACTAAACGTTAGTCCATTGAGGTGCAACTGTGGGGACTAACGGTTGCCCGCGAAGGTGTAAATGTGAGGTCCTCAAATGTTAGTCCCTTGAGGGGACTAACTCTTAGACCCGGTGCCGTTAGTCCTTAAAGGGACTAATGGTTGTGGCAGCCCCATTAGTCCCCAAGAGGACGAACGGCACACCCTTTTAACACCATTTTGCCTTAGAGTGTTGTGGTGGTGGGAAGGGAACAGGAGGTCCCTCTGTGTAGCCGCGGAAAGGTGCAGAATGAATGCAAAACCGTGGAGAGCCGTCAGGGTAAAGGAGAGTGTGGATCAAGAGAAAGAAAAACGTGATGAGCACGCGGCTTTTGTTTTGTTTGTAATTCACTTCTTAAAGGGCCCCTCACCAGGTCACACAAGAAATTGTACTTAGACACTAGAAGCTGTTGCGCGCCCAATGAAGAGCATGTACCACGATAATTTTTCAAATTGGTTGGTCACGAGCCACGACCATGATACGAAGAGGCAAACTTGAAACCCTTGCCAATCACCCTGTGTAGCCATCGCAAGCCTGATTCCTTTTTCTGCCCTCTTTGGTATCGGAGCCGGAAGATCGCATGATGCATCCGCATCAACACGTCATGTGCATGCAAGGTCACGAGCGCATGACGCGCCCGAGCAGTATGTCATCAATGTTGTGTCGCTTCGGCATTCTCGGTTGTGTATTGCCTGTTTTTGTGGGATGGATTCCTCAGTGCGCATATGTTTGGAGAGGCTGGCACGAATCATGTATCCTTACCGCTATACACCGCGTCGCACCGCTGCAACTGCTGTCAGAGACGATGCACCAAAAACACGCCAAGAGTTGACAGGGCTGGCGCCGGCACGACGCGAGAACGGCGAGAAGACGAACGCATGTGAAACGGAGGCCGATTAGTGTATAGCATCTCCTTGTGATTCGAAATAAAAAAGAAAAATTAAAAGGCGCTCAAATTCTGTTTGTGTGTTTTATTGTTTCTTTCCGCTTTCATTCATCTGCTCAACTACAGATTATACAAATTACACGTCACCTCGAATAATTCTCGCAATGTCACGTGCTATATACGATGAGCGACGTCAGAGCGCCCCAATGTCTACGTAAAAGAGCGGCGTGAGAGCAGGACCATTACTTGTTGCACATCATGCCCTCCATCTTGGGGCGTGCGCCCACGTGAAGGGCAAGCGGCGCTCAGTTTGAAATTTCACGTCTTTGCGTGATGCGTGTCATTGCAAATCTTGGCAGACGTGATCGTGAGCGCCCAGTGCATGCATTAATTACACTTGTCAGCTCGAAATGCTCAAACCTGGTGAGGGACCCTTTAAGGTGTTCACCGACAGGAGAGAAAATGACCCAACGCGATTAGACGCAGCTAATGCGAGGCATCCCTCCGCGGTCTGGCTATCTCTTCCTGCACTGCCCTTCGCAGCCGTGCCAAAAAGAAAGATATCCAGGAGTGTGTTCATTTGATGGTGGACATTTGATTTGCCATGAAAAAAAGGAAAGACCGTATCTGCGAACTCTGCGGGAAATGCATGGCTGTGTTCAACCATTGGCGCCCTTGTGCTGTCATAAACAATAACATTTTCTTGCTTCCTGTCGTAGATACAGGTCGCGCACGTCTCTGTTTCAAATTATTTGAATTTATGTAAAAACTTATTGTGCCTATATTTACGATTTTGGAGGCCTGAAACAGTGTTTTACCTGCCTATTTTTGGCGCTAAAACGCGGTTTTTTAGGGCCTAAAAATCCGGCCTCTAGACATTATATTAACCTTCAACCGACTTCTTGTTGTGAGTGTGTGGGCTGCGCTTGCAGTAGTAGCACGCATGACGCACACACGTTAACGAACGGGGAAGATCTGCACCTCTGTAACCGTTGTCTTGAACAGTGACGTCATTCTAGTTCGTCTGCTTGTTGCGGCCATTGGTACTTGGGTTTCGGTTTCGCCATTGAATTAGCCTGAATTTCATTACGCCACAATAATTATTAGGGGCCGCTTTCTCGAAATCTCCCAGCTGAAATGGGTTCTTCGCATGAAGGACTTCAATTCTCCTATTGGACTTAACCACCTAATTCCACTAATTAAAAAGTTAATTAATTTAACCTTTTTAATTACTGTCCCAAATCATGTCTTCAACCATCTTAAGATGCCTGCCGCTACAGAAAAAGAGCAATTGTGAAGACAGCGAGCAAATACCGCATTTTGCTTTAGAAATAGTGGACGCATTTCTTGAAACACCTTGTATACTACTTCGACAAGCTCCTACACAAACAGCCGCAAAGAGTGACCGTTTCCAGTTCCATTTATCCTCCATGCCTTTCGACCCTGGAATAGTTTGTCCATCCTAAAGGGCATGGCGCTGTTTCATTTCCAGCTTCTCAAAAACCGAAAGTTTCCCGTCTTCCTATATGCCTATAGGCATTTGAAAGCTATCTGTCGTCTAAATATGCTTTAATTGCCCGATCAAGCGCCTAACACATTTCTTCGACAGCCAAATTTTCGCGTTTTATTGCAAGCAAATAATGCTCGCTGTTGCGGTGTTTTCGTCCGCCTCTGTGGATCAGTGGCTAGGGTGCTCGACTGCTGACCCGAAGGTCGCGGGTTCGATCCCGGCCGCGGCGGTCGCATTTCGATGGAGGCGAAGTGGTAGAGGCCCGTGTACTGTGCGATGTAAGTGCACGTTAAAGAACACCACATGGTCAAAATTAATCATATCGTGGTTTTGGGACGTAAAACCCCACATATTATTATTGCGGCGTTTTGAATGAACGACTTTCCGCAGATGGAACGTGAAGATAGGATATCTGTTGTCTTAAGGCCCATTAGTAGGGGTGTGCGAATGTTCGAGTTTTGAATTCGAGTCGAATAATACTTAATCGAATAATTTGATTCGACTTTCGAATAGCTAGTAGTCATAGTTCCGAATAATTGGACAGCGTGAATATCTAAATCGCGGCGAAGGCAATGGTGCAACTTGCTTTGGGTGGGTGGCAATAACAAACGCTAACGTCGTTACAGTCGGCCTTTCATTAAAACTTGCACCAATATCCTGGTTCAAGAGCGAGTGCGTGCTGATTTTAAAGGAGAATGTGTCATTTCCGCATGTAAAAAAACATCACAAAATTGTCAAAACCTTCAAAAACTCCACTCCCGCAACGAAGGCACGGACTTCTTGCGTAGTTCCGTGCCGTACGCCGCAAGCGCAGTAACACTTTTTCCCATGTTACTCTCAGTGATTGGCTTCGCATGTGAGAATTCGTTCACGCTGCGCAGTGGCTACTGAGGCACCGCGCCACTCGTTCCCATACTCCCATTGTGCCGGCGCGCTGTTAAAACGCTGCTTTGAACGGGCGCCGGAAGATGTGTGGGCCCGGAGCGCCCATGGCGATGTAGCACAACATTACCGTTGTCAGATGAGCCGTATTGCGCGACCATAAGGGAAAAAAATTAAGGCAGCTTCGCACTAGGGGTGCCAAGCCTGAAGGGAGTGCGGAGTTTGGTAGCCTTCATTGTTTCAAATAGGTTTTCTCTTTCTTTCCCCTGTCTTTCCTTCTCTTTCTCTTTTTCCGTTTTTCTGCATTTTCTTTCTCTCTTTATTTCCATTCATTTCTTCCTATCTCTTTGTCTATTTATTTCTCTTTCTTTCTCTTTTTTGTTTCTCTTGATATTTTTCCCTTTCTTTTGTGGCGGACTTTTCTTCTTCTTCTGGCACACAACTTGGGACGTGAACTAGTAGTGGGGTTCGGCTTAAGGAGGAGGAAGAAGTAGTTCTGAGAATGGCGTACACGTATTTAAACCACTCTGCGTTTTCCTAAACCGTGCTTCAGAGTGGTACACTTTCTTTCCCTTTCTATTTCTCGCTTGCTTCCTCTTTTAGATGCGAAGCATCTTATGCTCGGGGCTAGGTCCGTCCCGCGTCCGGCCACTTTTATGAAGTAGGGAAGCACCTACTATGCGAACCAGAACACTGCAGTACAATATAAGGCCGTCAACCACCACTACAGTCACCAGAGTCATGGCTGAGAGAGCAGAGAGCCTACTTAGCAATGGCTAGGCAGGTGGTGTCTGTCGCCCAGGTTGACTCCATTCTTTGGTCTTGCTTGCATGTGTTTGGGGGGAGGGGGGGCTTAGTCCGTCCCGCGTCCCACAGCGCATGCGCGTCCCCTCTCTCCTGTCCTACGCTCACCCCCTGTCTACTCTAGCAATCCTCTACTCTACGGAGCGGCGCCCGCGTCCCACATCACCACAGCGCATGCGCGTCCTCTCCGCCTTTCTCCTACGCTCACCCCCCTTTCTCCACTCTGCTGAGCGGCGCCTGCGTCCGACATCCCCACAGCGCATGTGCGTCCTCTCCGCCTCTCTCCTACGCTCACCCCCTTTCCATCCTCTAGGAATCCTCTACTATGCGGAGCGGTTCCCGCGTCCCACAGCGCATGCGCATCCCCTCTCTCTCCTCTCCTACGGTTCCCCCCCCGTTCTCTCCTCTAGGAATCCATCTACGGAGCGGCGTGCACGACAGGTGCTGCGACAGCTGCATACTCCGCTGGGAGCACCACGTTAGTTCCGCGGTATGGAAATGACGGAGCGCGCCTCATTCTCACTCCTGTGCAGCGCCTCGATGAGCGCCCAGGCCGCTGCCGTGAAACGAGAGCGGCGACGTTTCTCCCGCTCAAGCTAACCATCTCCCCGCTGCTTCGCATCCACACATGGTCCCCTTTAGCGGGAGATGGGGAAGTTTTTTTCTATTTTTAGACATGGCTTTGCCGGCGTTACACCAAGCGATGACAGCATACGACAGAATACGACAGCCTGGGCCCCTGAAGTCCTTCGCACTTATCATCCCGGCGTTCGAAGAACAACAGGAAGAAGACTCCTCCTTGGCACAAGCACGCACTCACTTATCATCATCAAGGCGCTCAAAGAACAAGAGGAAGTAGGTGAGAGCCCGCGCTCGCTTATCAAGGCGCTCTAAGAACAAGAGGAAGAACAGCTAGCTAAATAGCGCAAACATCAGGGACAAAAGACAAGAGGGTGCGACACACACAAGCGCTGACTACCAACTTAATTTTAATAAGGAAACACATGAATATAACGGATAGACCCGCGCCTGCGCAGCTTCGTAACCCCGGAACCACAAACCACCCCTAAGTGATAAGATACATCCCTCTAAATGCACAACACCAGTTCCGTAGAAGAAATAAAAGTTAATAAATCACATGGCACTATCTTGCAATGCACCCAAAAAACGTAGTTATTAGATGCGAGGCATCTTATGCTCGGGGCTATGTGCGTCCCTCCCGCGTCCCCCCGTCCTGCGTCCCGTGTCCCGCGTCCCGCGTCCGGCCACCTTCATGAAGTAGGGAAGCACCCATTATGCGAACCAGAACACTCTAGTAATATGAAGGCCGTCAACCCTACCACAGTCATCAGAGTCATGGCCGAGAGCACAGAGAGGCTGCTTAGCAATGGCTAGGCAGGTGATGTCTGTCACCCAGGTTGACCCCATTCCTTGAGTCATGGCCGAGAGCACAGAGAGGCTGCTTAGCAATGGCTAGGCAGGTGGTGTCTGTCGCCCAGGTTGACCCAATTCCTTGATCTTGCTTGCATGTGTTTGGAGGGGGCTTAGTCCGTCCCTTCTTCCCGCGTCCCACACCAACACAGCGCATGCGCGTCCCCTCCCCCCTCTCTCTCCTACGCTCACCCCCCTTTCTGTCCCTCTAGGAATTCTCTACTCTACGGAGCGGCCCCCCGCGTCCCACCCCAAAGCGCATGCGCGTCCCCTCCCCTATCCTCTCCTGCGCTCACCCCCCTTCCTCTACTCTAGGAATCATCTACTCTACGGAGTGGCTCCCGCGTCCCACGTCCCCACAGCGAATGCGCGTCCTCTCCCCCTCTGTGCTCTAGGAATCCTCTACACTACGGGGCGGCTCCGGCGTCCCACACCCCCCACAGCGCATGCACGTCCCCTCCCCCCTCTCTCTCCTCTCCTACTGTCCCCCCCCTGTCCTCTCCTCTAGGAATCCTCTACGGAGTGGCGCGCACGACAGGTGGTGTGACAGCTGCATACTCCTCTGGGGGGCACCACGGTAGTTCCGCGGTATGAACACTGTAGTAATATGAAGGTCCCACACCGCGTCCCACACCCCGACAGCAGAGGCGCGTCCCCTCCCCCCTATCTCTTCTCTCCGACGCTCACCCCCTTTCTCTACTCTAGGAATCGTCTACTCTACGGAGCGGCGCCCGCGTCCCACAGCGCATGCGCGCCCTGTCCCTCTCTCTCCTACGCTCAGCCCCTTTCTCTGCTGTAGGAATCCTGTACTCTACGGAGCGGCGCCCGCGTCTGACATCCCCACAGCGCATGCGCGTCCTCTCACCCTCTCTCCTACCCTCACCCGCTTTCTCTACTCTAAGAATCCTCTACTCTACGGAGCGGCTCCCGCGTCCCCAAAGCGCATGCGCGTCCCCTCTCTCTATCCTCTCCTACGGTTCCCCCCCGTTCTCTCCTCTGGGAATCCTCTACGGAGCGGCGCGCGACAGGTGGTGCGACAGCTGCATACTCCGCTGGGGGGCGCCATGGTAGTTCCGCGGTATAAAAATGACGGAGCGCGCCGCGATGAGCGCCCGGGCCGCTGCCGCGAAACGAGAGCGGCGACGTTTCTCCCCGCTCAAGCTAACCATCTCCCCGCTGCTTCGCATCCACACATGGTTCCCTTTAGCGGGAGATAAGGAAACTTTTATCTGACAGAGCAATGGAGGGCACGCTTATACAATGCCTCACATCCTTAGCCATCTCTCCTGCTTCTACTATTTCTCGCGTTTTTAGATGCGAAGCATCTTATGCTCGGGGCTATGTCCGTCCCTCCCGCGTCCGGCCACTTTCATGAAGTAGGGAAGCACCCACTATGCGAACCAGAACACTGTAGTACAATATAAGGCCATCAACCACCACTACAGTCACCAGAGTCATGGCCGCGAGCACAGAGTGGCTGCTTAGCAATGGCTAGGCAGGTGGTGTCTGTCGCCCAGGTTGACTTCATTCCTTGATCTTGCTTGCATGTGTTTGGGGGGTGGGGCTTAGTCCGTCGCTCCTTCCCACACCACCCCAGCGCATGCGCGTCCCCTCCCCCCTCTCTCCCCTCTCCTACGCTCACCCCATTCTCTACTCTACGGAGTGGCGCACGCGCCCCATATCCCCACAGCGCATGCGCGTCCTCTACGCCTCTCTGCTAAGCTCAACCCCTTTCTCTACTCTAGGAATCCTCTACTCTACGGAGCGGTTCCCGCGTCGCACACCCCCCACAGCGCATGCGCGTCCCCTCTCTCTCCTCTCCTACGGCTCCCCCCAATTCTCTCCTCTAGGAATCCTCCACGGAGCGGCGCGCACGATAGGTGGTGC
The DNA here is from genome assembly GCA_030522465.1 of Rhipicephalus appendiculatus. Classification (NCBI taxonomy): domain Eukaryota; kingdom Metazoa; phylum Arthropoda; class Arachnida; order Ixodida; family Ixodidae; genus Rhipicephalus; species Rhipicephalus appendiculatus. Next base: position 96,298 of record JALIZH010013789.1, on the reverse strand, counting down.
GACAGCTGCTCCGCTAGGAGCACGACGGTAGTTCCGCCGTATGAAAATGACGGAGCGCGCCTCATTCTCTCTCCTGTGCAGCGCCCGGGCCTGCTGCCGCGAAACGAGAGCGGCGACGTTTCTCCCGCTCAAGCTAACCATCTCCCCGCTGCTTCGCATCCACAAATGGTCCCCTTTAGCGGGAGATGGGGAAGTTTTTTTTGGTCGTCGTGTGCGAACAGCACAGTACAATTTTCAAATTGCGGCGTACAACCACAGCTTCGACAATGCGTCGCAACGTGACCTTACAGACCTCCCCGGATATTGTACGCGTGCTCCCTGAGACGGTCGTTTAAGCAGCGCCCGGTTTGTCCCACTTATTTACTACCACATGTTGAAGGAAAGGTGTAAACCACTGCTTCTTTAAAATCTGCGAAGCGTACACGATGCTTCGTAGAACATGTGCGCCTATCTTTGGCCGTTGGGCTTGTCATTCTACAAAGGCTTGACAGTTTCTTGGGTGCTGACATGACAACCTTGACATCTGCGTGTTGCCCCACCTTCTTTAGATTATGGGAGACCCGGTGGATATACGGAATTACAGCAAACCGTCTTCTTTTGACTCTGCACGGTTTCCGCGATATCCTGTCTTGGCTCTGGCCCGGCACCACCACTTACGTTCTTTATCTTGCGATGCAAGACTTCTGCCACTGCTGTAATTACTTCTTGTGGGCATCCTGCAGAATCAAGTCTTTTACTTTGCCTGTGGAAACTTTCTTCTATCAGACGCGGGCAGGATTTCTTCAATGCGCTTCCAAGACATGTTTCAATGATAGCCCGTTAGACTAATTTAGTGTGCGCGGATTGGTAGGGCAAGAGCGGCTTCAAACCTCTTGGTTCGTATAACCAACAAACCTCATTCGAAAACCTGATCCTCAAATCTAGAAACTTAATTTCGTTGTTCTGCGGTAACTCGTGGGTTATGACAAGGGGCTGTAAACATTTGGAAAAATAGATAAGATGCAGGAAACACTTGCATCAAGACTAGCTTCACTTGGTTGATACAGTATAAGATAACCGTCGACGAAGCGGAAGATTTTTTGCACCCCTGCCTCTTTAATTTCCATTGACATATGCCTATCAATGCTAGCCAAGAACAAATCACTCAGAATGGGGGGCAATACACGAGCCAATGCACGTTCCTTCTTTCTGCAAAAACACTTCGCCTGACCATTCTACAAAAGTCGAGGTAAAGTACACTGTTAAAAAGCTCTAGAAAACCCGCGGCAGACATACAAACTTCATTCTGAAAGGCTACAACTCCGAACTGATCGATGCAATGTTCAACACATGTTAAAATATCTTTCTGGGGGATTGAATAATATAGGTCTTTGATGTCCACTTAAAAACCTGACATTTTAGCCGTGTGATTCTGCTGCAGATAAGTGACCACTGCCTCTGAGATTTTGGTGTGCAACGGGTCATCAAGATTAAACAACTTAAGCTTAGCCTGCAAAAGGCTTGCGACAGACTTCTCCCAACGGTCGCTTTCAGATACAATAACCCTTAACGGAAGACCAGGTTTTTGTGCGTTTTCGCTGAGAAAAACATTTCGAGGCATATCTTATCACTTTTCTCAATAGACCGCACGAGAGAACCCAAGTGAGGTTTTTGGCACAACTTCTTTGCTTTGGCTTTACACTGCCTTAATGATACACCCTTGCATTGACGAAACACCGCGTCCACTACTTCCTTAGAATACAGTTCGGAATCACTGTAAACCCACCTTCTTTGTCGGAGGGTAGGAGGCACATATCTTGATCCTTAACATGTGGTAGTAAATATGTGGGACAAACCGGGCGCTGCTTAAACAACCGTCTCAGGGAGTACGCGTACAATGTCCGGGGAGGTCTGCAAGGCTCACGTTGCGACGCATTGTCGAAGCTGTGGTTGTACGCCGCAATTTGAAAATTGTACAGTGCTGTTCGCACATGAAGACCAAAAAACGCGAGAAATAGTAGAAGTGGCAGAGATGGCTAAGGATGTTAGGCATTGTATAAGCGTGCCCTCCATTGCTCTGTCAGATAAAGAACTGCGTTTTTTGGGTGTATTGCAAGATAGTGCCATGTGATTTATTAACTGTTATTTCTTCTACGGAACTGGTGTTGTGCATTTAGATAGATGTATCTTATCACTTAGGGGTGGTTTGTGGTTCCGGGGTTGCAAAGCTGCGCAGGCGCGGGTCTATCCTTTATATTCATGTGTTTCCTTATTAAAATTCATTTGGAAGTCAGCGCTTGTGTGTGTCGCACTCTCTTGTCTTTTGTGCCTCAAGTTTGCGCTATTTAGCTGTTCAAATGGAGTACCAATTAGCCCAAACACGCACCTTATTAAGAGGAAGCAGACTTCTCCTTGGCGCGAGCGAGCGCTCATTTATCATCATCAAGGCGCTCAAAGAAGAAGAAGTAGTAGGCACGAGCGTGCACTCACTTATCATCATCAAGGCGCTTTAAGAACAAGAGAAAGAAGACTTCTCCTTCGCGCTAGCGAGCGCTCACTTATCATCATCAAGGCGCTTTAAGAAGAGGAAAAAGGACTTCTCCTTGGCGCGAGCACGCGCTCACTGAACATCATCAAGGCGCTCAAAAAACAACAGGAAGTAGGCGAGAGCGCGCGCTCACTTATCATCATTAAGAAAAACAAGAGGAAGAAGACTTCTCCTTGGCACGAGCGAACGCTCAATATGCTGCAGATGGCTATACCATTCGTAGTTTTGCTTGCGTTGCGCCAAGCTACGACAGCATAAGATAACAGCAGACGACAGCATACGACAGCCCAGGCCCCTAAAGTGTTCCTCACTTAAAAACTAGCTGCCGCACTCCCTCTATGAACCTTTAGGATGTAAAGAGTGGCATTGCTGACTCGAATGACGGCTCTTCTAACATGCTTGCGCGCCCACAAAAGCTGAACAAGTTATTTAAAAAAAATAAGTTTCACCGCAAGGGTGAAGCAATGAATGCGATAGCAACAAATTGTGATGTTATACTAAGTGAGGCTGGTAGCTAACTCTAGATGTGATCGCACGCAACTCTACAAAACGCTGGTTTAAGAGAATACGGCTGCTTCAAGCACGCTTTTCGCACTTTTTCTTCACGTTGAGAGCACAGCACGTGGAAGGGTTGACGGCTGCCCAGATAGCCAGATAACGTGTGCGCAAGTAACGACCGCGCTCGTAAAATCAAAGGTCGCAAATGATAATTGAGCGACCCCCCACCCCCTCGAGTCTTTTCACGCTCTCAAAGACGAGCGTGGCGTTTCTTATCTGCTTGAGCATTCGACGGCCGGTCGCATGCGCCTTGGATTGACAGAGATGGGCCTGCTTATTTGATCTCTGCTTTAGCCACGTTCGTCGCCCCTGCTCGAGCGCTATTACTGGCGAGTAGAACGTACGATGCGCTGCGGGATCATATCGATTTGGACCTTATAGGCGACGTGACGCCGACGGCGCCGGCTACGGCAACGGCGACGGCAAAAACCCGTCGAGACTGACCATGTAATGCTACCGCAATAAAACGCAGTCTACCAGCACGTTGAGGGCACCGCATGAACGTAATGGTTGAGTACAATGAAGGTGACCGTCAGCACGAAGTGCAGTGGTATCCAAAAGATGTGCGACAAATAAATTCATGTCATCTCTACTCACACCGCAACGCTTCCATAATGCTACAAAATTATGTAAGATACAGAAAAGGAAAATTTGAGTGCGCACCTGTCGTTGGCATGATTCTTCACAGACGCACCTTCTTTATCTTCATCTAGTAATTGCTGGTACCAAGAGGGCGATAGGCCGTGAATTCGGTGTTTGTACGAAGAAGTTAGTACAAAAATATTTCGAAATATTTTTACGAGCAGATAATTATTTGTCCATTTATAAATGTATTCCTGCGAGCGTGATAATCAGGCGCTTGCCAGAACTGCGTTATACCGTAAATACATATGCATGCAACAAGAAAAAAACAACCAATAATTGCGCAGCTTGCACATTGTCGCTCAAGGCTGAGTCAGAGCAAGGTTAGTGGTCTAGAAGCGAGGGGGGAAGAAAAGGACGAAGATGAAGCTAACGAGGAGAAGGCGTGCCGGTTCATGGAGAAGCTATTTTTTCTACGTGAGACAACAAACAATACTTATACTTTACTATGCACGGCTACGCTTTCTCACTCTTTTTCGATCATATTTTATGTCCATCTTGATTTATATCGCTTTCTCTCTCTGCGTTTCCGTCTTCTTCTCTCTTTCTTTGTCTTTTTCTTTGCGTCTTTTTTTTTCTCTATCTCTATCTCTGTGTTGTCGTTGGGTCACCTATCTTTTTATGTGTTCCTTCCATTGGTTATATCAATCTCTATCTCTATATCTCTGCAGGCGGTCTCTCGCCCTCTATCTTTCTCTCTGTATCTTCCTTTTCTTTCAATCTCTCTGTTTCTATTTCTGTCAATCTCTATGTCAGTCTCCCTGCCTATCTATCTATCTATCTATCTATCTATCTATCTATCTATCTATCTATCTATCTATCTATCTATCTATCTATCTATCTATCTATCTATCTATCTACCCAGGCAGCACGCCGGCACTGGACCAATCTAGGCCCAAGGTTGGCAAACATTGGCAGAAATATTGGTCCTACGTTGGCTTTTGGAGTTTTGCTACACCTAAATGTGCATTGGTCCAATATTCGAAGCCAATGAATGCCCAATGTTTGCAAGGATGGCTGCAGCCAATATTCCACGTCCAACATATCGCCAACATGGTATAAATATTGGCAGCTCCAATATTTCTTGCAAGCCTTTTTCGTTGGCTGTGCCATCATTTTTTTCTTTTCCAGCGTTTAACGCTAGTTCTTGCCAGCCATTTCGTTGGCTACGCCAATGTCTTTCTGACATTTTCCACTTATTCTGTAGTTTAGCATGAGGTAGATTTTTGCGTGTGTAAATGAATGCGTGCTGCCCACGCTTTTTGCATTAATGTAGGAAGCAGAAATAATCACCTAGAAATGTTGAGAGTAAACAGAACTTAGCAAGGGTAGATTGTTGGCCTTGTTGGTGTGACATGATCATAATTTTAAGCGCGGTACTGAAGTGACGAGGACGGGACAGGGAGAACACACACGAGCGCTAACTTTCAACAATGATTTATTGGAAGCCGGATCGCAGAATATATACATGACAAATGGGGGGACACTCAGGCATGCGCAAATGTGGTAGCATCAAGAAATGACAATTCTTTTCTGGATAATGATAAAGATGGTGCGCTGACACAATCCTGGCCTAGCTTATGTATTGTGGCCGATTCTACGATCAACCGCGTAGTTTCATCTTTGTGCATGCGTATAACAGAACACTTATCAAAAACAGGTAAACACCCACACGTGCGGCAATGCGCGGTTAACAAGCCGTCGCCCCCCTTCTTAACATTGTTTTTGTGCTCTCTAAGCCTGTCGTTGAGGCACCGCCCCGTCTGCCCCACGTAAGACTTCCCACACGACAGGGGGAGCTGGTACACGACACCTTCCTTGCATTGCACGTGCCGTGTTCTGTGATTCTTTTCACAGCCACGTGCTTTGAGAGCAGTTGGGTTGCTGATCCTGCACAATTTTGAGAGCTTGTTCGGAGCCGTAAAAACGACGCTAATATTTGCTCGAGCGCCCACTTTTTTTACGTTGTGGGCAATCTTGTGGAGGTAGGGCATGGTTACAAACTTTTTCCGTTCGTTGATACCGGTTGTGTTCTGTTGTCGACCTGAAGGCTTTTTGAGCAGGGACTCTGCGACCGACACCAGGAGATGGTCGGGGTAGCCTGCTTGTGAAAGGCGTGCTTTTTGGCAGTCTAGGCTGCTCTCCATTAAATGGCGGCATGATTTGCTCAGAGCATTGTCGAGGCAGTGTCTCACGACACTTCTCTTAACTAGTTTTGAGTGCGAAGAAGAGAACGGCAGCAAAGGTTTGTTTCCCCGTGGATCGTACGACCAGCACGTGTGTGTGTCGTGGAAATAAAATCTTACGTCTAGGAACTTTAAAGAACCATCCTCTCCCGGGACCTCATGAGTGAGCACCAGAGGCTGTAGGCAGTCACTGACAAGTGTTAGTAGGTTAGAAGCTTGCGATTCAAAAGAACCTTTGTCACATTTCATCAAAAACAGATAGTCGTCAACGTATCTAAAACATTTAAAAACACACGTTCCCGTGAGACGCGTCAGAAGGATTCTGTTGAGGCTGCCTAAAAACAAATCGCTAAGAATAGGCGCGATGCAGGAGCCTATACATATGCCTTGCTTCTGGATAAAAGGCTTGTCATTCCACAGGACGTAAGTAGAATCCAGGTACACAGCTAAAAGATCTAAAAGATGTCTGGACGAAATGCCAGAAGCGTCCTTAAAATCTATCCAGCCGAACTGCATTAGAGCGTCCTTAATACATTCGAGCAAGGCGCTACGGGGCAAAGAGTAGTAGAGGTCTTTAATGTCAATAGACATGGCACACAGGCCTTCGCTGGATCGGGGGGACGATGGCGTCCAAGACTTCTTGCGACTTTTTTACGAGGAAGGGATCATTTACTTCCAAAAGCTTAAGCTTTTCTTGAAGGAACGTGGCTAAGGCCTTCTGCCAGGTACCTATTTCGGAAACTATTACTCGTAGGGGCGTTTCTGGCTTATGCGTCTTAGCGCTAAAAAATACTTCAAGGCAGTCCCTTCCTGCATTTTCCAAACTTTGACAGCACGCTGTCTAATCTAAGCTTTTCACATAAGTCATTTGCCTTTTTCTTGATAGTGGACATGCGTACATCCGCGCGGCATTCAAGTACACCGGAGACAGCTTCATTAGCCTTGGAAAGAAAAAGGTCATGGGAAATTAACGCGAACCCGCCTTCTTTATCTGCCGGCATTTCCATGACCTTTTTCCCATGACCTTTTTCTTTCCAAGGCTAATGAAGCTGTCTCCGGTGTACTTGAATGCCGCGCGGATGTACGCATGTCCACTATCAAGAAAAAGGCAAATGACTTATGTGAAAAGCTTAGATTAGACAGCGTGCTGTCAAAGTTTGGAAAATGCAGGAAGGACTGCCTTGAAGTATTTTTTAGCGCTAAGACGCATAAGCCAGAAACGCCCCTACGAGTAATAGTTTCCAAAATAGGTACCTGGCAGAAGGCCTTAGCCACGTTCCTTCAAGAAAAGCTTAAGCTTTTGGAAGTAAATGATCCCTTCCTCGTAAAAAAGTCGCAAGAAGTCTTGGACGCCATCGTCCCCCGATCCAGCGAAGGCCTGTGTGCCATGTCTATTGACATTAAAGACCTCTACTACTCTTTGCCCCGTAGCGCCTTGCTCGAATGTATTAAGGACGCTCTAATGCAGTTCGGCTGGATAGATTTTAAGGACGCTTCTGGCATTTCGTCCAGACATCTTTTAGATCTTTTAGCTGTGTACCTGGATTCTACTTACGTCCTGTGGAATGACAAGCCTTTTATCCAGAAGCAAGGCATATGTATAGGCTCCTGCATCGCGCCTATTCTTAGCGATTTGTTTTTAGGCAGCCTCAACAGAATCCTTCTGACGCGTCTCACGGGAACGTGTGTTTTTAAATGTTTTAGATACGTTGACGACTATCTGTTTTTGATGAAATGTGACAAAGGTTCTTTTGAATCGCAAGCTTCTAACCTACTAACACTTGTCAGTGACTGCCTACAGCCTCTGGTGCTCACTCATGAGGTCCCGGGAGAGGATGGTTCTTTAAAGTTCCTAGACGTAAGATTTTATTTCCACGACACACACACGTGCTGGTCGTACGATCCACGGGGAAACAAACCTTTGCTGCCGTTCTCTTCTTCGCACTCAAAACTAGTTAAGAGAAGTGTCGTGAGACACTGCCTCGACAATGCTCTGAGCAAATCATGCCGCCATTTAATGGAGAGCAGCCTAGACTGCCAAAAAGCACGCCTTTCACAAGCAGGCTACCCCGACCATCTCCTGGTGTCGGTCGCAGAGTCCCTGCTCAAAAAGCCTTCAGGTCGACAACAGAACACAACCGGTATCAACGAACGGAAAAAGTTTGTAACCATGCCCTACCTCCACAAGATTGCCCACAACGTAAAAAAAGTGGGCGCTCGAGCAAATATTAGCGTCGTTTTTACGGCTCCGAACAAGCTCTCAAAATTGTGCAGGATCAGCAACCCAACTGCTCTCAAAGCACGTGGCTGTGAAAAGAATCACAGAACACGGCACGTGCAATGCAAGGAAGGTGTCGTGTACCAGCTCCCCTGTCGTGTGGGAAGTCTTACGTGGGGCAGACGGGGCGGTGCCTCAACGAAAGGCTTAGAGAGCACAAAAACAATGTTAAGAAGGGGGGGCGACGGCTTGTTAACCGCGCATTGCCGCACGTGTGGGTGTTTACCTGTTTTTGATAAGTGTTCTGTTATACGCATGCACAAAGATGAAACTACGCGGTTGATCGTAGAATCGGCCACAATACATAAGCTAGGCCAGGATTGTGTCAGCGCACCATCTTTATCATTATCCAGAAAAGAATTGTCATTTCTTGATGCTACCACATTTGCGCATGCCTGAGTGTCCACCATTTGTCATGTATATATTCTGCGATCCGGCTTCCAATAAATCATTGTTGAAAGTTAGCGCTCGTGTGTGTTCTCCCTGTCCCGTCCTCGTCACTTCAGTACCGCGCTTAAAATTATGATCAGTAAACAGAAGTTTATTCTGAATGTATACAGAGTACATATAGTAAAGATACTCCATGTTTTGAAAAGAATTTCGCATTGCGCAGTTTGTTCTACTGATCGCTTGCTTGTAGAAAACAGCTGCATAGAACCGGCACTAACTATTTTGAATAACGATCTTATATTACTAGTCGCAAAAGGCGCCACTCACAAACACACACAGCCAAAATTATTCCTTGTTAGGGTTTATTTGAGCTGTAAGTACACCCAAGACTCAAAAGGAATTCAGTGAAAAGCAAAGTGTGGTATAAAATGAAGAACGTCTATGCTTGAATAAGCATTCGAGACAACTGTAATTCATATGCGCCTTGAACTATGAGTAAGTACATGGCCTATTTATTTATTAAACGGTGACTACGGCTAGAACTTGAAATAATGCGATAACTTCAGAACTGTTGAAAATTTGACTGTTACAAATCCAGAAATTCTTAGCACGAAAAGAGCGGTGAAGGGCAAATGAAAAACGGATGCTTAGCTCGCACACAACAACGTGATAAAAGAACCAAATAGCACACGCAAATGCTGACAATTTCGCTAAGGGTGACGCCTTAACTAACCAATTTCAACGCGCACAACAAAGCCTACTACATGGGTATTCACAAAGTAAAAACTCTAGAGAAAATACAGAGCACACATTTCAAATAAGAAAAACACGGAAAGTAACATGCAATGAAGGAAAGAAACGGCTTACTGAACGTGATCCGAACACAAATATCCAGCGGAAGGTTTGCGAGTTTTCAAAACACATCGGCGCTCTGCGGATGGCTTGTCAAAAGTCAAAACAATCAAGTCCAAAGATGCACACGGCAGCTGCTTTCTCGCTGTAGCATCACCGTAGAACGTCATCCTGTCTCGGCATCCGAGTACGTTTTTTCCCGATGACTCCCGACTGAATGCTGAAGGGCGCGCGCCCACCGATGCCGGCAGCCCAAGCGAGGGGAAGTAACCGCCACCGACTAACAAAGGATAGCCGCCGGCCAGAAGGGGCCGAAACGCGTACGCATCTTCCGAGCTCCCGTCGTCTCCCGCCAAACGCCCTGGCTCCCCCCCCCCCCTCCCCCCCCCCCCGCCTTTGATATTCGTTTTCAAAGGCAGTGAAAGCACGGAACCACTGTCGGACCGTCGTGGGCGGAGCAGCCGTCAAGTGACAAGTGTTTTATGACCAGCTGCCACCATGTTACCCCACTGCCGGGAGGAGAGGACGTAAAATTCCTGAGCAAAACATGGCGTTGCACTGCTTCTCCGGCCTCCCGAACACCGAGAACATTATTTGAAGTGAATACTGTGAATACGTCTGGTTGTGTGAAGCGGTCAGAGTGGAAACGTGAATGATCCCTCATTTCGAGATTCCGCGAGTCGATACCGCAGTCTTGGAGAGCGCATCTATTGCTGTAGCGCGCAAACAAAAAAGCTACGATCCTGTAATCCAACCAGTCGTGTATCAAACACAAAAATACATGGTGTGGCTGAAGTCACATGAAATGTTTTGATTGTTCGCCGCTAATAAAGCCGTCAGAACAATTTCCGGGCGCGCACCCAGAAGCCGAGCCATTGCGAAATGCCCATTGCGAAACAAACTATAGAATTCTGTTCTGCTCTATTAACTCATCAACGCTATCTTATACAGTGGTCTCTCATAATCACATCGAGGTTTTGGGACGTAGAACCCCTGATATGGTTATTATTATTAGTATTACTATTACTATTATTATTTGTATACAGCGTCAATCAATGTAAAGGCAATATTTTAAGGTTTTTTGTTGTTCTTTACAGTTGCGGTGTATATGCTGGCTGTATCGCACAATTAACGTTATCTTTTAACAAGCATTGCAAAGTTCAATTTTGTTCACTTTTGCGTTTCCTTTCTCTTTCCAGCAGCTCGAAAACTCAGTTGGGCACTTGGTGCATGTTTATTTTACAATGCTGAACATCTGTAAAACAAATTTTCTTTAACTATATTTAGCCTGTATTTTGTGCCGTACCGAATGCCAACTCAGTAATGCAACTGAGTAATGTCAAATCAGTAATGGAATGCCAACGCAGTACTGGAAGTGCCAGTTTTGTTTGTTGAGTGACGACGATAGCCTGTGTTGCCATCTGTATGAAATGGCACTGCCAATATTCTACATTGGCTGGCAACGGTGTTCCATTGTTGCCGTTCTTACAGAATGGCTGTCCAATATGTTATGTAGGCTGGGAACGATGGGCCTCTGTTTCCATCCTTGTAGGATGGCGGTGCCAATATTCCATATTGGCTGGCTACCATGGCCCTTTCTTGCCGTCCTTGTACGATGACAGTACCAATATTGTATTTTGATTGACTACCACGGCCCTTTGTTGCCGTCCTTGTACAATGGTGGTGCCAATATTGTATTTTGGCTGGCAATGATGGACCATTCTTGGCATCCTTATAGGCTGGCTCTGCCAACATTGGTTTTGTAGTGGCATGACTGGCCCTTCATTGGACCATCATTTGCCAGCGTATAAACAATATTGGGCCAATCTGCTGTGCTGCCTGGGTATCTATCTATCTATCTATCTATCTATCTATCTGTCTGTCTATGTGTCTATCTATCTATCTATCTATCTATCTATCTATCTATCTATCTATCTACTCGCTTCCCATTCTGCTTTTCCTCCTAACCCACACATCTATCCTCCTCCCCCGTCCGCCACGGTGGAGCAGTGGTTACCCAGGCATCACGCCGGCATTCGACCGATCTCGGCCCAACGTCGGCAAACTTCAGCAGCAATATTGGCCTTGTGTCGACAAATCACGCTTGCGCTACTTTCACCCACGTCGGTCCGATGTCGGCTAGCTGATGTTGGGCCGATGAGGGTTGCCGGCGTTCGGCCGATGACGGCTTGCCGGCGTCAGTCCGGGACGAGCGTGCCGTTATTCAGCCGATGATGGCAAGCCGTCTTTGGGCCTATGTAAGCTGGCCGATACTGTCGTGGTGTCGGCCTCGCCGACGTCAGGAAGCTGCCTGTGCGACGGTTAGCACTCGTTATTATGGTAATTTACCGTGCGGTGAGTACGGTAATATACTGTAGCGTATGATCTGCACGTAGCCAGTGTTAGTGGGGACACCGGCGGTAGTTGCTCAATACGTAGAGTAGCTTGATTAGAAAGGCTGACACACGTGTTATAAAGTGAAACGGCTGCGTGCCGACCACGGTAGTTCGGTATTACTGTGATTACTGCACTGAAAGTCAGCAGTGCTAAAAAGTCACAGTTTCGCCACTAGGGCGAAGCAATGAATGCGATAGCAAGAAATTAGTTTGTCACACGAAGAACGACAAGCAGCTCGATACTTGCAAAGCGCTGCCGCAGCCCAAAAAAGGACGCTCGAAAAGGACGCATCGGTATACACAGGACAACCGGGAACTAACAACTGTCGCAGTTGTTACGTGTTTGTATTTGAGCAACGCGCTGCGAGTGTCCACAATGCAGAAGCTGACGCTGTTGTTGTTGCCTCTGACATGGCTCATACCCACTAAGGGGGGATTGGCCAAGGATTGATTATATGATTATATCACTTTTCGACGCTGTTTCTACTTCTTTTTTTTTAACTGTGGCACGTGGAATGACCCCTCTGCGTCTCCTGGACGCGGTGGCATCTGACGCCAAGTGTGCCTGGTGTTCTTTTTAAATGCGAATGCATTTCATAGTCGGGCTATGTCAGGCATCCCGCGTTGTCCGGCGGCGGCGTCCGCGGGGACGAGGATAGGTTGAGGAGGTGTGCGCGCGCCGGCAGGTGTTATCTCTCCGCTCTCACTCCCTCTCCCATAGCAACAGCTGCGGGCGCGCGCGCTTATCCTCGCCCCTAGCAAAGTGGAGAGGAAGAGCGCGCTCTGGCACGTGAGGGCTCTCGCATCGCGGGAGCTCAGCGCAGCTCCCGCGATAAAAGAAAAAGAAAAGAACAGGCGCTGCGCCGTGCTCCCGACCGGGCTGCAGAAATTAGGCACCTTTTCCTTCTTCGAACCACAACCACCATATATAAATGGAGTGAAGCGCGCGCGAAATGCATTCGCATTTCCTCACGATTCCCTTCGGGAAGGGAATCGTGAATTTTTTTTCCTTCTACATCATGAGTGGTACAGAAGGGAGCCACCTTTTCGTGCGCATCTCAAGGGCAGTTTTGAATTTGAAAGAAACTGTAAAAGCGGTGCGTGATAAAAAACACGCTCAAGACCTGCATATTGCGAACGGCAAATGGTGCATGTGAATAGCTCGCCGTTAAATCACTGGCATGAGCATGGCGTGTGGCTGTGTTGGCTAGCGCAGCAGGCTGCGTAGCGAGGGGTCGCTGGTTCGAATCCCCGGTCACGTGGTTTAGAATTTTTTCTACTGATTGATTTTTCTTAATGCCTTTTTTTAGATGCGAAGCAGCTCTTTGACTCACGTGTGTAAAGCCGTACGTTACGTGCGTCCGTACGAATGCGCCGCAACGCGTTCCCCTCGCCGTAGGTGTTGGAGCGTTGCCAAGTAGGTCACGCCACAGCTGCGCGTTGACGTCACGCTCCCCTCGCACGCTTCCCTCGCAGGTGCGCGCTGACGTCACTCTCCCTCACCCGTAGCATGCTCGCGGCAGCGCCCGCAGCTGCCGGCTGCTCCGCCCGCTCGCAAAACCTATGACCCGCCTCCCGTGTCTCTGCGTTTCAAACAAACGTTTACTCGAGTAAACGCTACACCGAGTTTCGCTTCAAACCGTTCTTCCAGCACCCGCGTCGACGCCCGTTTCAACCGGGTCAACGCCGTGCGCACCGCTGCTGCTTTGCATCCCATCGGGGTTCCCTTCGGGGAGATGGTCCAAGTTTATATACCCATACATATACATATCCGGGACATGACGGCGTCGACAGACGGCGATGGCGAACACCAGCCGAGAGTGTCCATATAATTGATATCGCAATAAAAAGCCTATTCGCGGCACAACGGCATTCATCGACTACCGTTGGCGCCGCATTCGGTAAGTACTTCGCAATCAGAACGACCTATTTGGGGTCTTAGCGTACCATTGAGAACCGGAATTTTAACAATGTGCTTGATTGGCTGGTTGGTGCTGCATGATAGACGAGGAATAAAAACAGCGCTAAACACGGGACGAGAAGAGGACACATACACGGCGCTGAACTAACAACCAATGTTTATTGCAAAACAAGTGCAAAAAAATTGGGGGGACCCTTAAGCTTCGCCTTTAAGAGTTGAACGCGATAGCGATATCCCGTCCCTAGTGCGTACTTCAATCACTTAGTGCATACTATGTCATGGGTAGTATGCTTTAAACCAGGAGAAATTCTGCGCGGCAAATGTGGGAAATGTTTAAGAACTTGCTATGCATTTCCACTACGTGGTGTTAAGGGAATACGCGCAGTAAGGTGTGTGCCGTTTGTAATGGGTGGCTGGCTTTAAACTATGGAATCGTTATGATAGTCACATATTCTGAAGCCCGATGGCAATTTACGCTTGTACCACGCAATATTCCTGGGATATTACATGCTATATTGCGACACCTATATAAAGGACGCTTGCGTTTGCGATTCATGGAAGTTATTTTCACTGCATTTCCAAGCAGAGGAAGTTATTTTCACAGTATTTCCAAGCAGAGGCATGGCTGTGTGGTAGAACACCTGCTTGCCACGCAGACAACCCGGGTTCGATCCTCACTCGGACCCGGAAATTTTTATTATTTATTTTATTTGCATCTTTCTCGATTTTTCGGTCACGGACAAGATGATGATTTTTCGGTCACGGACAAGATGGAGATTTTTCGCTCACAACCAACGACGCCGACACCGACGCCGACGCCGGAATTTCTGCGAAACCAGTTCTTTAACGCTATCGCGTTAATAAACAGCACGATGTTTCTTGTGCTAGCGTACCCTTAATTTCGCTTCGTGGTTGTGAAATTAGATATCTGGGGTCCACTGATTTGACAGGTTCTTGATAATGTTTGCCGTTTGGACTTTGACATCCAAACGGCAAACATTATCGAGAACCTATCAACCAGTTGCTGTCGTCCAGGATGGTATAGACGAGATGGGATTCGTGCGCTTTCAAAACGCCATCGGGACAAACGTCTCCAATTTCCTGGACTTGCTGACCCTATACCTCCAATCGACGCTAGTGAAAACATAACGGCCGATGGCTGGTACAAAAAAATGGGGTGTACATCGGCTCTCGAATCGCCCCTATATTGAGTGACCTACTTCTAGCCCACCACGAAAGGAAACTTCAGGACCAATTTACCTACGAAAGCCCAAGCAAGTTTTTCCGCTACGTGGATGATTTTCTGGTGCTTTTTCCGGCCCAGCGAGAAGACGCCCCTGCGCAAGTGGAACGAATTTTCAATGCCTTCCAGACAACGTATCACGGCCTGAAGTTCACCAAAGAACTTCCCGTAGAGGGCCATATCCGCTTTTTAGATCTCGAACTCCACCTTGGACGCAAACACATCTGCTGGGCCTATGCTCCGCGGTCCAAGAAGCAACTTCTGCCCTTTTCGTCGGCACATTCTAGAACATTTAAACGTGCTGTTGCACTAGGAGCAATGAAGAATGCCCTCATCCGCAGCTGCCTACACAGAGTAAACCAAAGCTTCGATGCCCAACTCAAGCGTCTCCGTGACAGTGGGTTCCCGGAACCCCTCCTCTCCACGTTAACGGAGGTCTTGGTCAGAGACATCAGATGTCCCAAAGAAAGAGTGTGGCCTCAACTCGACAGATCAAAGTTGACTGTCATCCCTTATGTCCATGCAGTCTCCCATCGAATTAAGAAAACTGCTGGAAGAGCAGGTGTTAATGTAGTGTTTACGGCCCCGAACAAACTCTCCTCCCTGTGCAAACGCGTAAACGCGAACCCTACCGACTTCAAAACCTGCAAGAAGACCCACGCCCCTCCCTATGTGCAG
Source organism: Rhipicephalus appendiculatus (assembly GCA_030522465.1). NCBI lineage: Eukaryota > Metazoa > Arthropoda > Arachnida > Ixodida > Ixodidae > Rhipicephalus > Rhipicephalus appendiculatus. The sequence continues at coordinate 80,627 of JALIZH010013789.1, read as the reverse complement.
TGCAAGAAAGAAATCGTGTGCGAGATTCCCAGGACTTGTGGCAGATCGTACATCGGCCAGTCTGGACGTTGTCTTAATGATCGTCAACGGGAGCACCTGCAACAACGTCAAGAATAAGCACGGCAGCAATTTAGCTATCCATTGCGGAGATTGTGGCTGCTCTGCGCTGCTGGAAAAGGCAGTAGTGTTGCGCAGATGTAAGGACAACACAGCACGTGAAATCTTTCAGACCTACACGATGATGTGCAAAGGCGCGCAGTGTGTCAGTGCCCCTTCGCTCCACCTAACAGACAAGGAATTCCGCTATCTCAGGTAATAATCATAAACATCTTGTCCCAAAGCAAAGTCACCGTCATACCCATGCGCACAAGTTCTCTTCCTTCCCAGTTTCCCTTTCCCTTCTTCTCGCCTTCTATATATTTGTTAAACGCACAATAAACAAACGTTGGCAGTCAGCGCCCGTCCTTGCTTTCGCCGTGTGTTGTGTCGTTTTAGCGCTGCGTATTCTTATGTATCCGTGCCAACGAGCTCACCTCAACACCCTCTTAATGCAAGTCATGTTGCACATGACATGTCATGATTTCCACATTACCACTTGTCATTTAGGTTCGCATACAGTCACATCATGCAATACCAAATTTGGTGTATGTCCAAGTAGCGAAACGGCCGCGAGCGTGCCATGAGCGGGCATGCAAGTCATGTTGCTCATGAAATATCATGATTTCCATATTACCATTTGACATTATTATTCGTCATACAGTCACGTCACGGAATACCAAATTTGGTGTATATCAAGCTAGCGAAGCGGCCGTCGGTGCGGCATGAGCGTGGCATGTAAATCATGTTTACAAGACATGGAATTCATGATTTTCATATTATCAGCTGTCATTTATGTTGGTCTTGCAGAAATGTCTCATCGTCCCACTTTTTGGATATATCAAGTCAAGAAAATGGCCTCAGGTGCACTATGGCCATGGCGTGTAAATCATACACTCTAAGCCGCAAAGGACGGAAAGGGGAGTAAGTGCTGCATTTCGTCCCCACAACAAACAGTTAGTCTGCGGGGGGGATTAACTGCAAGACGAGGGTGCCGTGTGTAAAATTAGGGAGGAACTGTTAGACCATAGGGAGCAACGTTTGCTCCCATGAAACTTTCCCGCGCAGTGGCGGCCTCCAACGAATGGTCAGCGTGCGCGTAAAGAAATAGTCCGCTAAAGAAATCAACGGTTAACAGTTTGTTTTAGTGTAAACGGCCATGAAAACTACAGCAACTACGGCCGTAGTAAGGTAATATCGTTTATATGGCTTAATAATAAGCAAATATTAGAAAGCTAGAAAAAGCATGTGCACGCGCCCAAGGTGTACCCATGCGCGGCGTGGTGTTCTCGTCGTATGCGCGGCAAGCTAGCCCTCGGTGGTGTTGTGGTGTGTTGTGGATGTGTTCTGGTTTCGTGGTTGCGATTGCTGTCACTTGTGGTGCACTGAATGTTCTTCGCGCTGTGGTAAACGTGGTCCGCTACTGGAATGAAGTGCTACGCCATCGAAATGCTGCGCGCCGACTGGATAACGCCTAAAAGGTGAGTGTCAACAAGGCTGCGATCACTCGGCATGATTTTAGCTGTGTGCTGTTGATATGTAACGCTGACCGCTTATTTACCATTCACAGTCTTCGCGAACAAAACACTCATGGTTGATGACGAGATTGCTGTTCCACCTGCTATAGAACTACAAACATGATGGCTGGGCCATCGAAACATAGTTGCCTCGGAGCAGTGCTGGGCAGTATCGAAGATACATGTATCTTCGATACTATCTTAGATACACTTAGGGTATCTTGTATCTGTATCGCGATACGTTTCGCAAAATGAGTATCTGTATCTGTATTTCCGATACATTTGATAATGTATCGTGTATCTTAAGATACAAGATACTGATGTAGAAACACTACCGTACGAAACAATAAGCGTCGACCTGAATTCCGGTTCTCAAGCTGATATTGCTGCCACTAAGCCACTTGCATAAAACTAACGCGAGTGACATTCTTGTACACTACCGCCACAGCGCTCCAGCGAGCAGAGACGAGGTTTACGTGTCCCTATTGGTGGAACAGAGTCACGTGATGGCGCTTGAGCCATTGATCTTAACAAAAATAAGCGCGCGAACGTCTACGCGCAGCCAAAGGTTTGTTTTATTGACGTTTTCTTTCTTTTTATTTGTGTCGGTACAATGACACTTGTTCGTAGCCACAGCACTGTGCTGCGTACTCTAATGCGTGCGGCATCCTTCACTCAAATTCTGATGCCGCTATAGTTTTGTTATCGAAGTTTGTCTTGCGTGGTGCTTCGTTGCCAAGTCTCAAGATTGAAGGAATGGGGCTGCTTTACGTCTCGCTGCTTTCGCACATCAGCGATTTGAAAGATCATATGGATGTAAGCATGACACGCATACGATGAGATTGACTTGCATGCGAAGGAGGTTGTAACAACCATCGTACTATCGGTGCCGATGTTAGATGCAATAGAACAAGCATTTACGTAACTGGAAATATTTTGACGTATACACCGTGCCTTTGTTCTTCCTGCTGAATTATTCGAGAAGTTCTTTGAATCATAATTCGACTGTTAGCCTAAGTGCTTTCTTTGCTGTCCTCCGTTTGCATCTCGTACATTACCTGGGCGTCTATATAGTTTTCGCCAGTCTGTATATTGTAATATCTCTTTAGTAACCTGCTGATAAAATACGTCCTCTGATTTATTCTTATGTCTAACTGTCTGCGAACATGGTTTTATTTCATATTTAGCGGGATTTCTCGCAAAGCCAGAAAGTATTCCCCACGAAGCATGTACGCTGCCAAAAAAAAAATGCATCGCTCGTTCTTAAATGAGCTCTACGATGTGTCGAAGCGCAGTTGGCCCAAAAGTGAATGTTAAAATGTGGAATAATTGACCTTATTTATTTCCCCAATTACAGCTCACTATGCGAAAAATACCATACCGAGATGCACATGATATTAAACCACATATGTTCAAGATTGCGGCTACTGTTGCCATTTGAAAGGCGGTAGTGCCCCTATATAATACATAGGTGATTATGAGTATTTGACGTCAGGATTCCAACTAAGTTGGTCGCAGTTAAGAAATTTTCAAGTTAACACATTTGTACATGGCGCCTTGCCGCTTCGTTATGTATATCTATAATAGCTAATTAGCAAATGTATCGAAGTATCTTAAGATACCATTGGCAAGTATCGTATCGGATACAATTGTTCCGGAAGTATCTTGTATCTGTATCTCAAATACTTCTTGCCAGAGTATCTTGTATCGTATCGCGATACAATTTCAAAGTATCTTTGCCCAGCCCTGCCTCGGAGAGGGCTCCACATTAGCTGCAAGTACAGCTGTTCATTTTGGATGCGAAGCGTCTTATGGCGAAGTTTATTCCGGTGGTGGTGGTGTGCGGCCGACCAGCCTTACTGCGCATGCGCGAACCTTTTTAAAAACAAAATAAAGAAAAAAAAAACCTCTTCTCCCCCTCTCTCTCCTCTAGGCATCTCTCCCCACAGCGACCACGCTCTCACTGTGCACGCGCGTCCACTCCCTCTCTCCCCTCCTACGATCCCCCCCTCTCTCCTCTAGGCATCCCTACCTGCGGCGTCCACACCACCACTGCGCATGCGCGTCCCCCCCTCTCTCTCTGCTCACCTACGCTCCCCCCTCTCTCGCCTCGCGACGCCGACGCAGGCAGCGTCTGCTAGCGAGTTTCTTGGTTCAACAAACCGACTGCTCGCGCTGCAGAACCGTTCACTGGCCACCCCGTATATATGGCAATGGATCTTGACCTGCAAGGTAGTGCCGGTGGGAGATTTCTCCTGTGCGTTGTGGAACAATAAAAATTCGCAGCGTGTGCGTTAACTAAAAGCGGACTGCAGGTCGCTGTGTCCAGTCGGAGTCTTCTGTCTCTCATTGCCCATTAGCAGCGATTGGCAGGTTCCAGCAGGAAACACCGGTCTATCACTGCGTGGTTGCGCTTCCCCAGGTTTCTCTCCTGCCCAACGCCGCGATGACCGCCAGCGTCAACGCCGCCGCCAGTGTAAGCGTTAGCGCCCGCTGCTTCGCATCCACACATGGTTCCCTTTAGCGGGAGATGGTGTAATTTTTTTTCAGCGCTGCATAAATAAGCGTTGTTTATCAGAAGTTTTCGCGTCTTTCTGAAAGAACACTCACGTAAACTCCGCTCAATGTCTTCTATTGCAAGGTAAACAAGTCATTTGTGAAGATTGGTTGATAAAATTGCATGTCTAGCTATATGATTAGCACCACTAACACAGGAAGTCGACGACCGCATCGGCGACTTTGCTCATTTGTAGCGATGCTAAGAATTATGTAGTTTTTCTATCTCTCAAATGAAGCGCAAGCTTTATTGATAAATAAGTGGGCCCACAATCGTGTCCCTGTGATAGCTTGAAACATTAAAATCCAGAATGGGTTCTTGAGCTTCACAACACAATTTGAATTGTTCGATTGCATTATGACAGGTTCAGTAAAATACCAGCTCTCGTCTAATTTTTAGGCATGCGGCATTTCTAACAGACGCCGTGTGACGTAGCTATAAGTGCACGCACACTTCTCCCGGAAATAATGAATGCTTCTGCATTTGCTTCTCCAGGGAATCGATGAATGAGAGCGTTGCGCCTCCTGAGAAACGTCTTCAACATCTTGCAGCTACAAACACACTCTAAGCAGCTGTCGATGGTGCTGTTGCACTTCCTGAAGTCGGCTGGACAGCATCCATTCGAACAAAACATTGCACTTTTCATTGCCTCTCCTAGGATGCAGGGAAGCCATCCTATCTTCTGTATTCAACAAAGTTGTTTAGTTTATGTGTGCGCACGATGCTTCGGAATTGACACGAGTCGTTCATTAAATTTGATGTTTCGTTAGACGTTTTCGTTTTTCAGACACTAAACAGACATTTTCGCTGAACGATATAACCAACAGCGTTCTGTACACTGAGCAGCAAGCAAGCTTGACACATCGACACGAGCATATATGGGAAGGTTAATATTTACATACATTCATCAAGGGCGCAAATTCGCTCGAAGCACGCTCGCAGAAAAATCAATCCAGCGCATTTTACATTTTCGAACGGAAAAACCGGAATGGTTGCTTGCGATACACTGAAGGCTGAAGCCTAATATAAGGAATTTTGACACTTTGACGAACATGTTAATATGCGCACTGTCCAAACGGTGCCTACGTATATAGCCCCGGTAATTTTCACGCTGCCATGTACTGGGGCATGGTGTAGTGGTTAGCGTACGCGGCTGCTGGTTCAATGGTCACAAGTTCGAATCCTGTGTGTTGGTTGTGAATTTTCTGTAGTTTACTTCTGAGTTTACTTCTGTGTATCCCTAGTGAAAAAATTCGTATGTACGGAAGATACGGATCCGTACATACGGAATTATGGTATTACGGATCCGCATGATATGGATCCGCATGGTACGGATCCGCATAATCCACATATATGGATTATATGGATCCGTATCCTCCGTATATACGGCTTCCATTTATACGGAAATATGGTATTATGGATGCCGTTTGATACGGCTAGTCGTGCGGATTTGTGGTCGTGCGGAAACCGCATGATACGGCTTACATATATACCTTTTCCGGCTTACATATATACCTTTGCCATATGATTTTGTACCGTCCATTTCGGTATACTAAAATCTATCTGCTGTAAGGCAAAACTGACTTGTACAAGGGTTAATTGTTGTGTGATTTTGGTTTAGCGAGTCCATACAATGCAGACAAGGTCTTCCATTAAGTCAGAACTTGTTGAAGGACAGATTAATCGAGAGATAAAAGTAAACTGAATAATATTTATTCTGCACATGTACGCGCAGAATAAGCCTAAACGATGTGCCCTGTCAGATGACAACACCCTCCCATGCACCACGCAGAATAACCACAAACAATGCGCACTGTCAGACAAGACGACACCCTGGCACGCACCACCACACACGCACTTGTTCACGTCTGCCACCACTGGTTATGCTCCATGTGTCGAGAATGTAGAAACAGTGGCAGTTCTCACACGCAGAGTAAGCACAAACAATGCGCATTGTCAGGCGACACGACACCCGGGCACTCACCAATCAGAATAAGCATAAACAATGTACACTGTCAGATGACACGACACCCTGGCACATGCCACAACACATGCACTTATTCACATCTGCCGCCATTGACCTTGCCAGATATGACGAGAATGTAGAAACAGCAGCAGATCTCACGCGGCACTGCAAACGGAATGGCACTAATCTGCCACCCTTATCTACAATGAAGGCCTGGCATTCACAGTGGCAATAAAACTTAACGTTTTTTCTGCACGCGTACCTACGTATGCAGAATAAGTAAAATGTGCACTGTATGCGAGACGACACGACAACACTGTACTGGCACGCACCACCACACACGCACTTCTTCACGTCAGCCACCACTGACCATGCTGAATATTGTGAGGATGTAGAAACAGCAGAATCTCTCACACGGGTCCTGCCATTGCGAGGTAATCGCATTGACCCGCCATCCTTAACTGCAATGAAGGCATGTCATTCTCACTGGCGGGTAAACCTTTGAAGCTGATTTGCCAAGCAAGCGGGAAACGTGGTGGAGCAAGCCAAGTCCATGGTGACACAAAAATAGGTGGTTCTTCCGATGTAACTAGAGTTGTGGCAGGTCGCGTCAGGCACCTTCGGGTTCCCAAGGTGTTACGAGATCCTGCAGATTATAAACCTTTCCTGCAGGCGCGCACACACACACACACACCCGTCACCATTTGGTTGCAATGTAGGCAACAGCTAGTCGACGGGCGCCTATTCACTGCCGCGCAACCACAGGACATCCAACGCCTAGCTGGTTGCGAAGGGCAGGGCAGCCGCTTCAGCACTGGCGTTCCAGGTATCCGGTCAGGATGGCTACAAACGCTTACGGGTATATCAGTAAAGAATCGCAGCAGCAAGGAAACGTCGCAAGCGCAATTGCTTAGACGCGGCAGCGTGCGATACACTGACAGGAACGCGTCAAGCCACGAAAGACAAGCCCAACGTAGATGGCGGTGCGCCACGGTGGAATGTAGCGTAATACCATGGTTGGTGAGAGGGAAAGACAACGGTCGCCGAGGGAGCGTTTGACGGGTACAGAAAGTATTGAGGAGGTTATACTCCTCTATACCTAAGAGGGAGGGAGGCCCCTTCCTCTTAGGTGACAAGAGGGAAAAGGGGGCGCTTCCCCCCCCCCCCTCCGTGCGCTCGCCTATGGCCATGGGTTCAGGTATAACACCATGCTTTCCGTATAGTACTTATTGCCACGTGGATCTCTCCGCATAGCACATACGTATTCCGTTTGTTCTTTCCGTATCCCATGCGGTTTCCGCATGTTCCGTATCATACTTTCCGTATATTCCGTATCGCCGTATGAGTCGATCCTTATAACAGATACGGCATCCGCATGTTCCTTAAGGCTACATCCATACGCCCATACGGAATTCCTTATGTACCATATGATACTTCCGTATGTTCCTTAGAATTTCCGTAAGCATCCGTACAAGTCCGTACCAAGTCCATATATTTTATACGGAAAATATGTGGAATCCGTATGTTTTCCGTATGACGGCATGCGGATTTTTTCATTAGGGATTGATTGTATATATCATGAAATGCCTATCTCAACCCCCCAAATTCTCGGTAATTCAACCAGATACTGTAATAAATTGATTTTTTTATCGAGAAGGAACAACTGTTAGTCCAATGAGGGGTAACAGTTCATCCCTACGCAGTCAACAGGCAAAAAGAGGAAGAAATCAGTTACTCCCACGAAGGGGTAACTTTACACCCGAACATTTCGTCCCTTCAAAACTACTGAGGACTAACAGATCGTCCCCTCACAGTTACTCCCTAAAGGACGAATCGTTCATCCTTTGGGGAGTAATAGTTGTGGCAATGCAGTTACTTCCGAAAAGGACGAACCACAGACACCTTTTCGCCCTTTGCGGCTTAGAGTGTAATTGTCATGACAAGTTATTCATGAGTTTCATCATACGACCAGTCATTCATATTTGTCATAGTCATGTTATGCCATACCAGTTTTGGTATAAACCTCAATAACAATACGGCCAGGAGAGCACAAAGTCGTAGGCGGCTAGATAGATAGATATATAGATAGATACTGTCAAGGTCGCCGAACTTCGCCAGGTATGCTTCGCATTTAAACTCTGATTGGACAGACGTAAGAGCAGTCAACACGTGTCCTTATATGAAGCGACCGAGTCCAATATGGAAGCACGTAGCTAGTGGCTGCTAGCTGCGGTGATCTCCGACGAAAACAGTGCCGGAATCTTGCTCCGTATCCGTCTCGCACACGCTTTTGACTTTCCTCCACACATGTCCAGACACCGACACTTCTCGGAGCGAAAAAAGCTGCTCTCGCTACAACTTATTCCTTCAATCATGTTGAAAGTAAAATTTAGCGCAACTTGGAAAAACCTGGAAACACTCACACATTCACACACGCTTTCACTCAGGATACCACACCACACACAGCGCTGTGTGTGGTGTGTGTATCCTGAGTGAAAGCGTGTGTGAATGTGTGAGTGTTTCGAGGGTTTTCCAAGTTGCGCTAAATTTTATTTTGAACATGACGAGTTACCAACTATCCCAACAACAAGTTTTAATAAATTATCCTTCCATCGAGCTGGCTACCCTTCCCTGCCTGCTCAAGCAGGTTTCGCGACAGTGACGCTGAACGACAGGAGTAAGCATGTTGTTTAAGCGCACTCCAACGAAGACGAAAGATGACAAAGGAACACAAGACAAGCGCTTACTCGCAACTAAAAGATTTATTGAAAAGGGAAGAATATAAACGCACCAAACAAGAGATTAACGCATGCGTGTCAAGGCAAAAAGGAAAACCATGGCAAAACGTGAAGGGTCAGTTAACTAAGGCAGATAGGCTATCATGAAACATTATCGAGAAAGGCAAACTCCTTTTTATGTAGCAACACCGAAGGTTGGCTGACGCACTGATCTGCTCTTTTTCTAATATAAAATGCTGTAGTTATCCCACGAGTTAGTTGATTGTTACTACGAAAAACAATTTCAGTGTCCTGAAAAACAGGATAGCAGCCGCACTCCCGTGCAATGAGCCGCGAGATTCAATGCTCCTGAAGATTTCAAAGATGAATCGTGCTCTCTAAGACGAACATTGATGCAGCGTCCCGACTGGCCATTGTATATTTTACCACAGCTTAACGGGATCATGTAACGACGCCCATCGCGCAGTCCACAAACCTTTTGCTGTGTTTCATACGACATTGGGGAAGTTGTCTGCGCATGCGTGAACAAATCAACTGCAGTTTATTTTTAGCTGAGAAAAGCGCATCGATTTTGTACCTATTACCGAGTTGCTTTAGTTCATGCAATGTCCTATGAAGATAAGGAATTACTGCTATCCTCTTACTTTTACTACTCTCACCACGACAACCTAACTGGTTCCCATCGGATTTTAGTTTCTTAATCAAGTAACTGACCTGCCACACCCATTGCTCCAAATCGGGGGTAACTGCGACGGAACGAACCGTTACTCCCCCGCTCACGGTGACTCATCAAGGAGCAACAGTTACTATTACGCAAAAGAAAAATCAGCTCTTGGTTGACTGAACCGGAATTTTGAAGTTTGAGCAGGTATTTTGATGAGATGTACAATCGATATACGAGTATCACAATCAGAAATAAATATCAGAAAATCTACAGCAAAAACACGGGATTCGAACTCACGGCCACTGAGTCAGCAGGCCCGTACACTAACCACTACACCACAACACGCTATGGCAGCGTCTGGAAGGAAACGGGTTTATGTAGGCACTGATGGGTCGTTTGCACACGGCGCGAACATTTCTGTAATTACTCCAAAAAAGGGACGCTTTGCTTCCTTGGGGAGGAAAGCACCACCCTTTTTTTCTTTTTTTGCACATGGCACGGCAAGAAGGGCGCTTTCCTCCAAAAGGAGCAAAGCGCCCTTCTTGCCGTGCCGTGTGCAAACCTTTGCACACAGTTTGTCCCTTGGGAGAAAAAGCGCCCTTTTCGGGTTAACTGTGCAGTTACTCCGGAAAACTTTTTAGAGTGTACGCTCTGGTGCACTCACGACTAACATACTGCTCGTTGGTGTGGCTAACAACGACTGCCACAAACCTTCACTCTCTGCTGATATTACAAAAGCGTGCAATGCGTGCAATTTTTAACACTCCCCTCTACGAAAGCACTCGACAGTATTTCAAAATATGCAAATTATTGCCTATCAAATTGTTATACAGACATAAGCTATTTCTAGAGATAGAGCGTCAGTATAGGCTAAATACATCACTATTCTTGGACAGATATTATGTAAAACAAACGCCATACGAGCTGCGAAAGAGCTTAAAATTGAAGGACACTTTGTACATTCCAAAGTGTGTTCGGCGAAAGCGTGTGGCCATTCCACTGACGGAAAGACGGACAGAAAGACCGACGGACGGAGAGACGGACATCCGGACGGACGGACGGACATCCGGATGGACGGACTGACAGACGGACATCCGGATGGACGGACGGACATCCGGACGGACGGACAGACGGACATCCGGACATCCGGACGGACGGGCGGACAGACGGACGGACGGACGGACATCCGGATGGACGGACGGACAGACGGACGTCCGGACGGACAGACGGACATCCGGAGGAACGGACGGACAGACGGACATCCGGACGGACGGACATCCAAACGCACGGACGGACGGACATCCGGATGGACAGACGGACATCCGGACGGACATCCAAACGGACGGACGGATGGACATCCGGACGGACAGACGGACATCCGGACGGACGGACGGACAGACGGACATCCGGACGGACGGACGGACATCAGGACGGACGGACGGACATCCGGACGGACATCCAAACGGGCGGACGGACGGACATCCGGACACACGGACGGACATCCGGACGGACAGACGGACACCGGATGGACAGACGGACGGACGGACGGACACCGGACGGACGGACATCCGGACGGACGGATGGACAGACGGACATCCGGACGGACGGACATCTGGACGGACAGACGGACATCCGGACGGACACCGGACGGACGGACGGACAGACGGACATCCGGACGGACGGACGGACAGACGGACATCCGGACGGACAGACGGACATCCGGACGGACACCGGACGGATGGACGGACAGACGGACGGACGGACGGACATCCGGACGGACGGACGGACACCGGACGGACGTGAGCATGAGACATTAAAGGCTTTCGCCTTAATATACAAACACAGATCACGCACGAACTATGGTCACCAACGACTAACTTCACAAGTTCCAGACATCTTAAACAAACACCCAACGATACTACATTTACTGGAAGATGGAACTTCAGCTAGATCATTTAAAAATAAAACGAAAGAGTTTCTAGTTGAAGAAACTGATGCTTTCCTTGATTTTTGAAATTCGCATAGATCGATGTTTTGTATTTTTACGCCTTCTTTATTACCTCTTTGCCTGTTGTTTATTATAACCTCATTTGTCATGCAGAGCATCTCGATGCCCTAGTCAAGATGTCACCTGTTTTCGTTTGATTGAAAGCATGTATTTATTTTTTTTGTATTTGCCACCACTTAAATTAGAACCCTGTTAATGATTTTTTTTTGCCCTTACTCATACTTCCGTTCTGTTCATCAAGGTACCCGTGTAAGACAACACGTACTGTTGTAATTTTCTGCTTACGGTGCTTGCTGGTATGTTTCTCCTGTGCTGCCAGGGTGGCACGACCAAGTCGGGCATTTACTTAGCCTTTAGTCGTGTCCCCCCAAAACAATCTTGTACTATTTTGCCTTGAATAAATTAAACCAAACTAAACCAAACCAAGCTTCCTCGCATCATGCTTCTGCGGCCCGTAAAGAACCAATAAAAAATTCTAGGGGTACGACGCTTTTCACTGGGCCCCAAACAATTTAGTGTCTGCCTAAAATTTCTTATGGGACCTGGTGAACCGTCGTTTAAGAAGCAAATTACAAAAAAAAAACACATGTGCATCTAAAATATCTTTCTTTTATCTACACTCTCCTTTCCCCTGACGGCACTCCACGGTTTCACATTCGTTCTCCATCTTAGCGCGGCTGCATAGAGGGGCCTCCTGTTCCCTGCCCACCATCACACCCAGATTTTCAAGGAAGATGCTTGAATTCCTTGATGACACTGGACTGGACAACCGGCTGTAAAAGCCACCCGCTGCATCCTCGGCCATGGACGTCACACTCATCTTCTTCCCCTTTCCTCTTCCCACCTATATTTCTCTCTCCCAATTTTCCTGCAGGCCCTGGAACGTGCTCCCATTCAGGGTTGCAGAAATAGCGTCTTTTCCTCTGCTTCTCCTCCCCCTCCTCCAACCGCTCGTGTCATGTCAGCGCGGTGGCGTAAGGTGGCCGGCGCGTCCCATTTCACTGCTGTTAGTGGTTGCTTTCTGCAAGTTTTTTGAACTAGAGAACTAGGTCGCGCCCCAGAGGGTTCCGAAAGGTCAGTTTTAGCCGGTAACAAGATTAAAGGTCTCAAACTGTTCTCGAATACGAAATTTGAGGTTAAAAAGCGTCCATATGGGCACCGATTTCAAAAATAGGCATTTACAGGCACTTACAGAAATTTAGGCACAAATGCCAAAAATAGGCGTTTATAGGCACTATAAAAACACCATAAAAGTACTCCTTAACCCCTAATTCGTGCTCATATATCGAAGTGGCCCGATAGCAACGCAAGGAACAAAATAGGCATTTGCCTAAAATCCGGTCTCTAATTATTACTATAGTTATTATTCTCCTCACCCTCACTTGCCTTTCCCACCACGTTACTCTAATATACTATTGCCACGCGCGATTATTTCAATCTTCTGTGTTCGGTTTACGCCGACAAAGACTGTGAGCAAAGTTCGGCGCAGACTGCGCCTCGGTGTTCGAGAAGCTTCACGATTTCAGTAGATCGTTTGTTAAGATTGCACGCATGACGCGAAGAGTCACGCTTATTCTAAAACTTGCGCGACCACCAGTGATAAGACTAGAAAGTTCCATGCGTAATGTATAAAACACGGCGCATCCCAACGATGATCAGGTTTTCGACGACCTACGCTCTGTGCGCCATTATCAGTATGCAGCGTGCATTACTTGCTGTAATTTGAATTTCCGTTTCAAGGCCTCAAGTTCGGCCAAATAAAGTGTTTCGCCTTGAAGACGTCGACTGCTCCCTTCGTCAACGTCACGACCACGTGACACTATACACCTGCGCACGAATTAGGGACATCGCCGAACAGCGCCCTTAGCGGCCGCCCTGGCAAATATGACCGTTTTCTGATGGCTTCCCGGCGGGTTGTCTTCGGCCGTCCCAATCGCCGCGCTCCCCAGCAAGAAAAAGATGTAATTCGCCGCGCACCCGGCTACTGCGAGAGCACGCGCCAACTGAGGATTCAGGCGGCAGTGGAGACCGCAGTAGACTGCGGAAGAAAGCACAGAGCACGGCATACGAGCGCGCCCAATGATTCGTTCAATGTTCGTTTTTTCGATGTTCATTCGTTCAATGTTAGTTTTTACAACGCCCTACGCATCTATAAAACACCGTAAAACTCGCAATGCAAATGGGCGACCATAAATGAATAAAACGCGCCAGTAACCCGTCTGGAGCCGTCACAGCACCGGCGTCACTCCACCCGCCGCCCTAGACATTGCTTTTGCGGGGCGATAGGACGTAGTTCGAAATGAAAACTTGGGAAGCCCTAAGGGCGAGTGCGAAGCATTGTGCGTTGTGCGAGCACAGTTCTCGCGCCAGACCCGGCGGCGTCGGCGATATCGCGAGCTGAGAGCATGCCGAGTGCTGATGCCGAGTGCCGAGTTTAGTCCGCTCAGCGTTACTTTCCAGCGTGCGCTCGACCTTATTTCTTTGTAACGCGCTCATGCTGCTGCGTTGGCGCGGTTACCTTGCGTAGATGCGTCGCTGCCGTTCTGCAAAAAGGAGAGCGAATTCCGGCGTCCCCGCTGTGCACACAGCATGCCACATGCAAATATGTTTTTGGGCTGTTTGTATCGCGATCATTACTGGTTTTGCGCCTGTAAATACACCATGGAGCTTCGGAAATGTTGGTTTCCATATCGCTGGTCATCCCGAACGTTGATGTGACCGGGACTATCACAAGTTTTTTTTATTTTAGTTAGGTTAGGCACAATTGCACGGCGGAGCTTCCGAAAAGTTCAATTTCTGTGTGGCTGGCCTTCCCGAACGTTGATGTGACCGGGACTATCAAGTTTTTTTTTTTTTAGTACAGTTTGGCATAATTTAGTTGATGCTTCTTTTCATAGTGTGTGTCATCGATGGGTTAGTGCAGTTTATTCGAGAGTATCTGCATGGCGCGTGCGATGCTATCCTGACAAGCAAGTCTCACAGCGTTCGGTTCCTCCGCGGTCTTGCGCTGTAGGATATGGGCGAAGTACTATTTGATTACCCGTCGGTAAGCAAATAGTAAGCAAAAAAAATTCCCCATCTCCCGCTAAAGGGAACCATGTGTGGATGCGAAGCAGCGGGGAGATAATCAGCTTGAGCAGGAGGAACATCGCTGCTCTCATTTCATGGCAGGGGTCCCGGCGCTCATCGCGGCGCTGCACAGGAGAAAGAATGAGGCGCGTGCGCTCTCCTTTATTTTCATACCGCGGAACTACCGTGGCGCCCCCCAGCGGAGTATGCAGCTGTCACACCACCTGTTGTGCGCGCCGCTCCGTAGAGGATTCCTAGAGGACAGGACGGGGGGGGACTATAGGAGAGGAGAGAGGGGGGAGGGACGTGCATGCGCTGTGAGGGTGTGGGACGCGGGAGCCGCTCCGTAGAGTAGAGGATTCCAAGAGGAGAGAGGGGGGAGGGGACGCGCATGCACTGTGGGGGGTGTGGGACGCGGGAGCCGCTCCGTAGAGTAGAGGATTCCTAGAGTAGAGAATGGGGGGTGAGCGTAGGAGAGGATAGGGGAGGGAACGCGCATGCGCTGTAGGGGGTGTGGGACGCGGGGGGCCACTCCGTAGAGTAGAGGATTCCTAGAGTAGAGAAAGGGGGTGAGCGTAGGAGAGAGAGGGGGGAGGGGACGCGCATGCGCCCTGTGGGACGCGGAAGGAGGGACGGACTAAGCCCCCCTCCAAACACATGCAAGCAAGATCAAGGAATGGGGTCAACCTGGGCGACAGACACCACCTGCCTAGCCATTGCTAAGCAGCCTCTCTGTGCTCTCGGCCATGACTCTGATGACTGCGATAGTGGTTGACGGCTTCATATTACTACAGTGTTCTGGTTCGCATAATGGGTGCTTCCCTACTTCATGAAAGTGGCCGGACGCGGGACGGCGGACGCGGGAGGGACGGACAGAGCCCCGAGCATAAGATGCTTCGCATCTAAAATTTGCCGCCTTCGAAAGGCGCTCTGGTCACATGCATATTTGTATGCACCGCTTTGCAGTAGCTGGTGCTCTGGTGGAAATGTCGGTGATCAGTCGTTTCCGATATGGCGATCTGATGTTTTATCGCGGTGACTTCTCATGTCATGCTTCTAATGACAACAGGGAGGTGACAAGAAAAACCCCTTTACATTACGAAGGCCAGGCTGCGAGTGCTACATATTCAGCGGCAGGGTGAGCACGAGCCTCGATGGAGCGTCATCGTGCCCAGCCCAATAATCGTCCTGTGTTTCGTTCTCCTTCGCCGGCACCCCCCATACCTTACATCCCGAAAACTTCAAAGTATGGTGCGTTTCCAGCATATACGGTTCTCTTGCAGAGGCATCGCACTTCTAAGGGCTCTAATATAGGAGGCGCATATTTACAGCAAATAAGAAAACCGAACTTCAGAATAATTAGGCCCTAGCATGCACTTCGCCTCTCGTACACCTTGGCCCGATATTTCCGAATCAGTGGGCGGGTATATAAACGCGCAAAACCATTTGTTCCCTGCCTCATGCAGGCCGCGCGAACAGCGCGGCCGCCTCTCTGACCCTGAAAGTGCCGCGACCGTCCGGCCCGCCGCCATACTTGGTCCGGAGCGGCCGAAGCTGCTGCGGAGCAGTGTTAATTTTACGCGGAGTAACGCTTGGTTTACACATTGCGCGCGCTTCTGCAGCCCAGAATGTAGCATATCATTGTTCTTTTACGAATTGGACGCTGGAAGTTGTTGTCTGCTAAATGGTGTCTCTCGCAGACGGCGCTGCTGTCGCCGATTCAAGTTTGGTGGTTAACACGTTTGTCTGGCCCGTACCGGAGCGTGGCACTCGGGCAGCGTTTGACGTAACTTCCCTTCTACCCCTACGGTGCCGGTGTGCCTCAGCCGACGTCATTAGATGTACAATCTTGTTCACCGCACTTTCTTCGAAGGTTTAAGGCTCACAGATGAGGAATGTTGAACAATGTGGCATAAAGGAAACTCAACTCCATAAATACTTAGGTGCCTCTATATTTAGGATATTTATGCCAGTAAATATCACGTGGTTGTGATGGAGAAGGCTGCAAGTAAGAAGAAATTCTTTTGGTCAAACTTGTGCCCGGAAAATGAAAACTCAAGGTGCAAGCCATTCACGCTGTAGGCTGATGGCAGAAAGAACAGTTGGCAGCCGACAGGTAAACGAATCAGCAGTAAGGCACATTGGCATTAATACTGTGGCATTGAAGGTTCCAGCCTTAGCGTTGGTGGTCGCGTTACTTCCAGAATAAACTGAACTGTTCACGTTGCGCACTCAAGCTTATCAGGACAATCTAAAGCACAGTAAAAGCTAGTTAATTCGAACTCGAAGGAGACTACAAAAATGATCGAATTAGCGGGTGGGTGTAACAATTAGCTGATATCGTGCGACACTGCAAAGGCCAAACCCAAAGAAGCCACCTCTGGACTCGTTATCATGAATTAAGTGCTACTACACGTTTGTGGCAGGTGATCACAAAATTAAGTTATGAAGCTTAACAGCAAAAAGAATTATTTGATGAGTTAGTGATATGCCAGAAACAAGCAGCAACATGTAGTCATGTCAAAAGTGAGCCTTGATGTCAAAATATATGACACTCTTTACGATTCCAAACATGCTTATTTGCATGGCAAAGTTTACTGATTTGCATTTGCTTGCTTTTCTCCTGTTGGAACTCCATGAGCATCGTTTGCAGCCTGCCCACGAGCTACAACGCACCATCCGGATTCTCATCCGCTGAGAAATGCTGCTGTTTCGTTGTTTGCATGTCTAGTAAATTTGGCATGGTTTGGTTTTGGAACACGTCATCACTGTTGGCCGACTTTTGCGAGGAGCGATGGAAACCAGGGGCTAAGAGTTCGAATTAAACGTTATGGATGCCGACACACTCAAATTACCGAGTTTTCAGTCATACAAATACACAGGGCTGTGCTGGGACCTAGGCGATTTAACTAGAAGTCTGAATTAATCGAGTTTGAATTAATGAGCTTTTACTGTAATAAGGAATCTTTGACACGCCAGCGTGGCGCGCAAGGCAGTGGTTACACATGTGACGTGTTGGTTACATGAAAATACAAGCACGCGTGGTGTTGCACACCTGTGAAAAAAAATCGTCCTGATGCTTAAAGGGGCCCTGCTACACTTTTCCAAGTAGCCATGGAATGGATTCACTAAAGGAAGTTATAGGGAGCTTGCACGAATGGCGGCGACGCTATGCACTTTGGGTAGGCAGCCATTTTTTTTGTCAGAGGCGGCCGGGGAGTGCAGTAGCGCAGTCGTATTTGCGAGAGTTGGCGCACCTTGCAGGCGTGATCGAGTGCGAGCGTGACGTAAATTTAACTCCAAGGAGTGTCGTGTACAATGTCAGCGTCACCAAAAGACTACACCGCAATGCTGTGCCAAAAAGACCGCGAGCGGTACGAAGAGAAGACGAGACTCTGCGGACTGGACCCATTCACGCTTCGTGCGGGCTACTGTGCAAGCTACGGGTTCTTGTGGCCGCGTATCGACAGCTCCGATATTAACGGAGTTCTCGTTCTCAGGACGAGTTTAATTATCCGGCAGTAGTTGAAGTCGAGAAAGGCGCTCGAGGGCCACAACTTTGTGACGAGTGCCTGGGTACGGGAGCCGTGGGTGAAGAAAGTCGCCGCCGACACTGTGATCATTAGAGGTCGGATTTTTAGGCACTAAAATTCGTGTTTTAGGCGCCAAAAATAGGCAGGAAAAACACAGTTTTAGGCCCCCAAAATCGTAAATATTCGCAATGCCCATAGACTGTCGCGCCCCTAGCGGAATTTAGGAGCGTCCTCTCATGGATGATCCGTAGACCACACCATGGCAGCCCTACGCAGTCGCGCACTTGTTCGGCTGTGTTAGCAGGAAAGAAACACTACGAGTTTGCATGTTTCCTGCTCTAGTGAACCAACCGGACCCTCCGTGACACGATAAATCTGACTCGTCCTTGTGAGACGCGAAGTTTTCGTGAAAATACGTGCCAACTCGAGCGTTCAACGATGACCCACATTGTACAAATATCAGCTTCGCGAGGTTTTGTGTAGCCACGTAGGTTAGTTAAACGCTGTCCTCTGACCTTCTCAGTTGAAACTCACCTTGTTTTGCTTGCATATAGCATTCGTTAGTGCTCTTTTAGTGCATGAATTTATAACATTGTAGGCGGGAAGTCGCGCGAGCTAGCGATGTATAACTGAGTAATCTCAAATTGGCCAGCGCTGCGCCGCTTGTTTTTGTACATTTGTTGATAGATGGCAGCACTCTGCAAGCGATTTGTTTGTTGACCGGTGTGAGAGCAAGAAGTTCTGCTGGTTCTGCGCGCCCAGATTGTGGCGAGGACTAATCGAAGTCGTTCGGATGAGGAAATTCTTCAGATTGCTTTCAGCAATGATGTTAAGAGGAACCACCTTGACGACGAGGATTTTTCACTGGACGGAGAAGGCTGTGAAAGCGTGTGTGTGTGTGAGAGAGGAGTGGGACAGCGACGATGAACGATCAGCTGCTAACTCACGAGGAGCGGGTTGCACTTCACGTCCCCTCGCGCGCTAATGTTTTTTCACGCTCGTAAGTCACTTTGATTGTTTTTAATGTATAATATCCTTCAGCGAGATCAAAATAAAAACATACTTTTTCTTGTGCATTGCACGTAGCGCAATTATTGTGGATATTATCGAGCGCCGCATTCCGCCTAAACACTCGAGTTCGGAACAGGGAAGCGAAATGGTTAGAGCGATGAAACGTGCAGTCACAGCCACAATCCACGCCTATCGGCTCACTTCTCCTGTACTTCACCGGTACCTTCCGATCGGCATAGTTGTTCGACGCATTTTCGCAACGTCGAATAATTCGTCGTTGCGAAAAGCGTACGTGCGTGTTCTTTTCGATATTCATGTTTCGATAGTGCTGATCGAACCTGCGGCATCCGAGTGCAGTGAATTACGCACGGCTTGAGTCTGAGCATGGCTGTGATGCAAGCGCTACTAAATAGGATGTTAAATGTTTGTGTTCCGTTGAAGAAGCAACTCCGCGTTCCTGACTGCGCAAGTAATGACGACGGCGTATGTTTGCAAACCATAGCCACGTTAAACATTCGGTCCCGTGCAGCAGCGATGACGCTACTCGCTAGCGGCCTACCACTGCGGCAAATCCGTCACGCAGGCTCGGTACACAGTATCTCGGAGTGCCGTTCAGGTCATACGTCAATTGTAGTTCATGAAGTTTTCTGCAGCACGCACAGGATTTCGCACAGGATTTCGCACAGCATCGCTTATGCACGGTAACGGAGCTGAAATATAACCTTTCACACCGCGGCAAATAATTAGATGGCGAGCTTCCATGGTTTGAGAACGCATTTCTGTCTCATATCCATTTCAGTGCAGCTCATGACTTCATCCGGTGAAAATGGCATGGGCCATGCAATGGTCCCTTTTCGGGCACGGTTTCCAGAACACGGTCTCTCCTTTTATTGTCCAGAATGGTAAGTTAAGTGTCCACCATCGAATAAACACGCTCCTGTGTCTGCTTTTCGGCATGGCTGGGAAGGGCAGCACAGGATTCAATAGCCAGACCGCTAAAAGGCCAGAAGGGTCGTTAGCCTTGTATTGGCCGGGTCTAATAGCGCAGGGTCAATTTCTCCTGTTTGTGTGAACATCATATAGGGCCCCTTACCAGGTTTCAGTGTTTCGAGCTAGAAGTGTAATGCATGCACTGCGCTAACGATCACGTCTGCCAAGATTTGCAACGATACGCTCCCCGGAAGGAGGTGAAATGTCAGACTGAATGCCTCGTGCCCTCTACCTCACGGGCGCGCGCACCAATGTGGGGGAGGTGAAGTTCAACAAGGAATGGTCCTGTGTATGTCACAGTAGTACATGAAACTGCGAGAATTATTCGAGGCTACATGTGTAATTTGTGCGATCTCTTGCTTGAATAGAAGAATGAAAGTTAATAGAAATATTAAAACATACAAACGGAATGTGTGCGCACTTTTCTTTAGTATTTTCTTCGAATCGAGAGCGATGCAAGACTAAGCTGCCTATACTTTCTTTTGTGTTCCTGTTCTCGCCGTTCACGCGTCGTGCCGGCGCCAGCCCTGACAACGCTCACCATGTTTTTGGTGCATCGTCCCTTACAGCAGTTCCAGCTGTGCGACGCGCTATGTCGTGGTAAGGATACAGGATCCATGCCAGCCTCTCCAAACGCATAGACGGATCCATCCCACAGAAACAGGCAGTACACTATAGAGGAAACGCCGAAACGATACAACACCGCTTGTGCGCACGACCTGGCTTGGGCATGTCACGTGCACATAGTGTAATCTTGCGTGCGCATGGCGTGTTGATGCGTCAACGTCGTGTGATCTTCCGGCTCCGAGTTTCTCTCATACCGAACAGGGCAGGGAAGGAATTTGGCTTGCGAGTGGCAAAGGTTTCAAGCTCACCTACCGGCATCATGCTTTCGCGGCTCGCAATGAACCAATTAAAAAGTTCTTGTGGTACAAAGCTCTTCACTGGGCACGCGAACACTTCCAGTATCTGACTAAAATTTCTCATGTGACGTGGTGGAGCGCCCTTTCAGAGTAAATCACAAACGAAACAAAATCCATGTGCACATCTGATTTTTTTTTACCTACTTTCTATTTTCCCTGACGGCACTCCATGGTTTCGCATTCGCTCTCCATATTCCTGCTGCTGCGCGCAGGCACCTCCTGTTTTCTCCCCCCTACCACGCCAAAGTCTTCAAGGAGGTGCTTCAGTTCCATGGGACCACTGGACTGGAAAACCGGCGGTAAAAGCCGCCCGCCACGTCCTCGGCCATAGACGCCACTGTCCTCTTCTTCCCCTCTCTTCTTCCCCTTTTCTCTTCCCGCTTTTATTTTCCTCTCCCCATTCCACTGTACACGCTGGGACGTGCTCCCATTTAGGGTTGCAGAAATAGCGTCTTTTCCTCTCCCCTGCTCCAACCGCTCGCGCCATGTTAGTGCGGTGGGGTAAGGTGGCCGGCGCGTCCCATTTCACTGCTGCTACCGGTTGCTTCCCCGATGTTTGTTGAACTAGGCAACTAGGTTGTTGCACCCCATAAAGTTCCGAAACGTCAATTTCGCCTGGTAACATGAATTACGGTCTCAAACTGTACTCGAAAGTAAAATTTGAGGCTAAATAGCGTTGATATAGGCACCAATTTTGAAAATAGGCATTTATGGGCACTTATAGACATTTAGGCACAAACCCCTAAAATAGGCATTTATAGGCACTATAAAAACACTATAAAAGCACTCCTTTACCCCTAATTCATGCTCATATATCAAAGTGGCGCGATAGGAATGCAAGGAAAAAAATAGGCATTTGCCTATAATCCGGTCTCTAGTGATCATCGTTCACTTCTTCATCAAGACAGCGCTTCTTCATTGCCGACGACGTTAATTCCATTGTAGCCACTGGTCGTGCATCAAGCTTTTTGACGAGCAGAGGAAGCCTGCTGCTAGGGCCGTCTGTGCAGGAGCGCTCTTCTCGTGCACGTACGCCGTACTACACGAAGAACAACAGCGCAGCGAGATGCGAGCAGGCTTCGCCGTTCCCGGCCATGCATGTGCAGTGCGTGGCAAGGACCTCGCCATCACTCTTGCCCATGAACCAGACTTCGACGGGGTGCTTGTTAACGCTCTGGTAGAGGTTAACATGGACAGAAAGAAACATTAGCATCTACGGCAAAATCATATTTTTAACACGTCTTACTTGAGTGACGACAATCAAGTGTCGGCGGCTTTCTTCACCCACGGCTCCCGCACCCAGCCACTCGTCGTAAATTGTGGCCCTCGAGGTCCTTGCTCGACTTCAACTACTCCCGGGTAATAAAACTCGTCCTGAGAACGAGAACTTCCTGAATATCGGAGCTGTCGATGAGCGGCCACAAGTCCACGTCGCTTGCACAGTTGCCCACCCGAAGCGTGGCTGGGTCCAGTCCGCAAAGTCTCGTCTTCTCTTCGTACCGCTCGTGGTCTTTTTTGGGACAGCGTTGCGGTGTAGTCTTCCGGTGACGCTGACATCGTGCGCGACACTCCTTGGAGTTAAATTTGCGCCGCGCTCGCACTCTATCATGCCTGCAAGCTGCGCCAACGCTCGCAAACACGACTGCGCTACTGCACTCCCCAGCTGCCTCTGACAAAAAAATGGCTGTCTACCCAGAGTGCATAGCGTCGCCGCCGTCCGTGCAAGCTCCCTATTGCTTCATGAATTCACTGCAGCAAAAATACTTTGAATTCATCCAGTACGAGGAGTTACAAAGATTTGTAGCATGCTGCAATTGCATTCTCTCTTCTCTCGTCCCGAAGTGCGATCGCGCGCGCACGCGTAGGCAAGTCGCGACCTCCCGCGGCTGCCCCAGTTACGACTGAGCACGCCATGATCATGGCTGTGACGAGCGATTTTTGAGCTTGTAGCGTCATTTGTCGAGAGAAGAGAAAGCAATTTTTAGCTGACTTTGAGAATTTATTATGAATTCCAGGCCGCGTACTGCGCTATAATATTTGGCTCGCGCGTTTTCAGGAGCCTCGACTACCGATCGGCAGCATTTTCTGACCATGCTCAAAAAGGGTTGCAGGGCCCCCTTAAAGCGGAACACGAAGCAAAAAAATATATGCATACGCAAAGGAAGGACAATAATAAAGAAAGCAAGAAAAAATGTGACATGGCGGTAAAAATAATTTCCAAGGAAGTGCTGTCACCTGTGAAACGACAAAATAACTAGCTCGGAAATGAGCAAGTCTTGTTCAGAATGCACATGGTGAGATATATCTCAAGCGGATGAGCCACACGCGGTTTGGGCACAATTTGGCAAAGACGAGCTCAGCTCGTCCAAAATGGTTAAAGGGTCACTAAAGTGAAACAATGACTTGGTTTAGATTGACAAACTGCACTCTGAGAACTCTAATGCCATATGTTTCACTATCATAAGTTCATTATTAGCGGAGAAAATCAATGTTGAGGTTTTATTTTCAAACTTGGTGCCTATATCTGCGTGCGTGACGTCAGAAATTCCAAATGTATTTTTCGTATTTTCGCGACTTTGGCTCGATGAAATTTTCTGAAACTTCATATGCTAGGTCTATGGCACCCACAGATGACAATGAACCTCATTTTTGACGATTCGAAGCTACATAGGACTCAGTAGACGCCTTCAAAATCTATGACGTCACGGTGTTTGGTGCGGTAATCTCAAGGTGGCATCTCCACTCGCATTTTCTTTTCGCGTGTTTTCTCGCTTACCAAGCGTCGTGTCGCGGTAAGAGTGGTGTTTTCTGGATTGTGAAATTGTACTTATACGCGAAAAATCGTTTCGCCTTTTAGTGTCCCTTTAAAGGGTTAATGACGGTATTTTTGAGCGCGAAAACAGACAAGATACACGAGAAGGACGAAACAGGACGAGCGCTGACTTCAAACTAAAGTTTATTCACAGATCTCGTAGTTTAGAGTGGCGAGATGTTGAAGCACCCTGTAGGCCCCGAACTATCGCTGAAGAAGTTTCTTATTGAGTCCACATCGGCGTATCAGCGTTTACACCCAAACACGATTGCCGGTCTGGTATTCAACATGGCGCCATAAAACATAACGACTGTCAGTTGTTTGCTGGCACTTGATGCACGGAAGGGTGAGTTGTCTGGTTTCTTTGGCATGCTGAAGGTAGGCGGTGACATCAAGGTTTTCTTCGTCAGTGACACTGGGTGCCATGGCGTCGAGCATTGTGGCAGGACTTCTATAAACCAGCTTGAAAGATGTCATCTGTGTAGCTCCTTGTATTGCCGTGTTGTAGGTGAAAGTTACACACAGAAAGACAGCGCCCAGATTCTTCTGTTCCTGGTCAGCGAACTGTGCCAACATATCGATGATGGTTTTATTGAGACGCTCGGTGAGGCCATTCGTCTGCAGGTGGCAAGCAGTTGTCCTTCAGTGAGCTGTGTGGCTGTATTTCAAAATCGCTTGCTTTAGGCCTGCCGTATCTGTCGTATCTGTCGGCGATTAGAACTTCTGGGGTGCCATGACGCAGTAGGGTGTTTTCAACGAAGAACTTTGCTACGCCGGGGGCAGTACCATTGAGCAGGGCCCTGGCTTCGGGGTAGCGGGCGAGGTAGTCCATGGCTACGACAATCCACTTGTTACCAGACATCGACATTCGAAATGGCCCGACCAAGTCCATTCCGATCCGCTGGAAGGGTTGACGAGGTGGATCGGTTGGATGAAGGAACCCCGCTGACCTTGTTGAAACCCGCTGAACTTGTCTTGCGTTGCAGACAAACTTGGCATGTCCACACATAATGAACAATGTTGGCGTTAAACATGGCCAGTAGTACTTTTTGTGTGTACTCACGAGCGTGCGGGAAAAACCAAGGTGGCCAGCCGTCGGGTCGTCAAGTAGAGCCTGCAAAACTTTTGGACGCAGTGCCGAAGTTACAACAAGGTGGTTGGCTCGGTCTAGCAAGAAGTTTTTTTTGAGGACGTCATTTGGCAAGCAAGGTGAGACCAATCCTCACCTGAATACCTTAGGCACAATGCATTCTTGCCCTCCAAGTACCCAACCACGCCTCTCAATTCTGAATCCGCCCGTTGCTGCTCTGCGAAGTCGTCTGTGCTCAGAGCTCCCAGGAAGGTGTCGTCATCCTGATGACGTTGCAGCGGCAAGTTGATGGGGGAGCGCGACAAGCAGTCGGCATCAGTGTGCTTTCGTCCCGACTTTTACTCCACGGTGCTGTCAAATTATCGAAGTCTGAAGCCCAGCATACGGAAGGGTCCTTTAGGTTTGCCAGCTAACAAAAGGTGTGATGATCACTCTCCACTTTGAAAGGTCTGCCGTACGGGTGAGGGCAAAACTATGACATGGCCCAAACCATGGCAAGGCATTCCTTTTTCCTCGCTGAATAGCTGACTTCAGCTTTTGTTAGTGACCGAATGGCCAAGGCAGTGACTCTTTTCAGACTGTCCCTCTCTGTACAAGCACGGCGCGCGAATCCTGCACTGCATGCATCAGGGTGAATTTCGGTTTCGACATCTTCGCCAAAGTGGGCCAGGATGGGTGGCGACTATAAGCGTTATTACAGTTCTTGGAAAGATTTGAGCTACGGCGTTTCCCATTTGAAAGCAACGTCTGACTTCGTGAGATAGTCGGTGGCTCAGCGATGGTGGAAAAATCCTTGACAAACTGCCTGTAATATACGCAAAGATCAAGAAATATGCACGCTGCCTTCTTGTCAGCAGGCTGCGGGAAGTTGTTGATGGCAGCCGTCTACTGAGGATCAGGATCAACGCCACATTTACTGATGGCGTGGCCGTGGAACTGGAGTTTTTCATACGTGAAGCGGCACTTTTCAGGCTTGAGGGTGAGACTCGATGACTGGATTGCTTGAAATACTGCTTCAAGTTGTCGAAGGTGTTCATAAAAGGTTGCCGCAAAGACGACACATAGTAAGCGCAAGTTCAATTTGAAGCGGGATCGCTTCAATCTGAACTTGCGCTTACTATTTGCCCGCTGCCCTGACAGCAATAAATGATGAAATTAGCCATCACTTCGTGTACTCTCGCATGCAGGACTGAGCAACATATGTTTTTGCATTATTAGTGAGATCAACTGTTATTCAGCCATGCTTACTGAGCCAAAAGCATAAAGAATTTAGGAGCAGCTCATGGAAACAATGTAAAAAAAGTCTAACGCATAGTCGTCAAAGCATCGGGAAACAAATAGAAATCAAATACAAACGTCAGTACACAATGCACAACGGCAACTTGATAAGTTCAAACCGGAAGGCACCTTCTTTGGGTGGGGAGCCCCTTTTTTTGGCGCTGCCATTTACTTGCCTTTATCTGCCCGACGCCTTCATGCAGATGCCACAGAGATGCCTAACAGGTGGCTGATCATCCAAGTAACAGTTTGTGCATTCGTCATCACTCGGCTTTGGAAGAACTAGTCTGCCGCTCCTCCATGTGGAAAACATCTGAAATAGGCCAAACTCAATGCTTTGAAAGTAGAAATTTTTCACACCAAGTACAAAGACTGAAATGTACAGCCAACGGCACAGTTTGACGGAAACAAATAGCAAAGAAAAAATAAAAGAGCATTTTTTGACATGCTAAACGCCTGTATATTTGCCGCTACATGCATGCACACACACACACACACACGCACGCACGCACGCACACACGCACGCACACACACACACACACACACACAAACACACACACACACAGTTGAACCTCTTTATAAAAGACATGATCCGGGAAGCAATTCTAATCTTTTATAAGAGGTGTCTATAAGCAGTGTACCACATTTCATTTTTAAATGCGAAGCATTTCTTAGCGAACTTCGGCGAGTTTGAGCGTATCTAGCTATCTATCTATCTATCTATCTATCTATCTAGCCGTCTACGACTTTCTGCTCTCCTGGCCGTATCGTTAATGGGATTTATACCAAATTTTTTATGACATAACATGGCTGTATGACGAACATAAATAGCTGGTCATATCATGAAAATCATGACTAACTTGTCATGAAAATAATGATTTACATGCCACGTTCATGGCGCGCTCGCGGCCGTTTCCTTAGCTTGATATACACCAAATTTGGGATTGAGTGACATTACTGTATGACGAACATAAATGACAAGTGGTAATATGAAAATCATGACTTCATGAGCGACATGACTTGCATTCCACGCTCATAGCGCGCTCGCGGCCGTTTCGTTAGCTTGATATACACCAAATTTGGTATTCAGTGACATGACTGTATGACGAACATAAATGACAAGTCGTAATATGGAAATCATGACTTCATGAGCGACATGACTTGCATTCCACGCTCATAGCGCGCTCGCGGCCGTTTCGTTAGCTTGATATACACCAAATTTGGTATTCAGTGACATGACTGTATGACGAACATAAATGACAAGTCGTAATATGGAAATCATGACTTGTCATGTGCGACATGACTTGCATTCCACGCTCATGGCGCGCTCGCGGCCGTTTGGTTAGCTTGATATACACCAAATTTGGTATTGAGTGAAATGATTGTATGACGAACATAAATGACAAGTGGTAATATGGAAATCATGACTTGTCATGTGCGACATGACTTGCATGCCACGCTCATGGCGCGCTCGCGGCCGTTTCGTTAGCTTGAGATACACCAAATTTGGTATTGAGTGACATGACTGTATGACAAACATAAATGACAAGTGGTAATATGGAAATCATGACTTCATGATCGACATGCCACGCTCATGGCGCGCTCGCGGCCGTTTCGTTAGCTTGATATACACCAAATTTGGTATTGAGTGACATGACTGTATGGCGAACATAAATAGCTGGTCATATCATGAAAATCATGACTAACTTGTCATGAAAAGTATGATTTACATGCCACGCTCATGGCACGCTCGCGGCCGTTTCGTTAGCTTGAGATACACCAAATTTGGTATTGAGTGACATGACTGTATGACGAACATAAATGACAAGTGGTAATATGGAAATCATGACTTCATGAGTGACATGACTTGCATTCCACGCTCATGGCGCGCTGGCGGCCGTTTCGTTAGCTTGAGATACACGAAATTTGGTATTGAGTGACAAGACTGTATGACGAACATAAATGACAAGTGGTAATATGGAAATCATGACATGTCATGAGCGACATCACTTGCTTTCCACGCTCATGGCGCGCTCGCGGCCGTTTCGTTAGCTTGAGATGCACGAAATTTGGTATTGAGTGACATGACTGTATGACGAACATAAATGACAAGTGGTAATATGGAAATCATGACATGTCATAAGCGACATGACTTGCTTTCCACGCTCATGGCGCGCTCGCGGCCATTTCGTTAGCTTGAGATACACGAAATTTGGTATTGAGTGACATGACTGTATGACGAACATAAATGACAAGTGGTAATATGGAAATCATGACATGTCATGAGCGACATGACTTGCTTTCCACTCTCATGGCGCGCTCGCGGCCGTTCCGTTAGCTTGATACACACCAAATTTGGTATTGAGTGACATGACTGTATAACGAACATAAGTGGCAGGTGGTAACATGAAAATCTTGGCATGCATGTCATCTACAATGCCATTTACATGCCACGCTCATGGTGCGCTTGCGTCCAGTTCGCTAGCTTGACATACACCAAAACTGGTATATCGCGACGTGACTGTATGACGAACACAAATGACACGTCGTAACATGTAAAACATGACATGCAAATTATGTAAAGCATGATTTGCTCCTTCCTGGCTGCTTCGCATTACATCGATTCCCACAGTGCGTGGGATCTGCCGGCTTTTTTCTTATCAACCCTATTTCAATGTAGGCATACGGTACCTCTTATACTGGACTGTCCATTACATCAGTGTCTCTTATAAAAGGGTGACTGTGAGCATAAGCGTGCGCAGTGTTCCCCTTCAGGGGGGGGGGGGCGAAGGTTCGTCGCAGCGCCCCCCCCTCCCTATTATGTCAATGTATGGGGCTGACTTTGCGCCCCCCCTATCACCCCCCCCTACAATGTATAGGGCTGACTTTGCGCCCCCCCCTTTTCACCCCCCCTGCTTCCCCCGTGCGCACGCCTATGACTGAGTATGCATATATATATGCATATACACGCTGACTTTTATATACTTGCTGTGTAAACCATTTAGCTGAAAACTCACTTTGCCTGAAAAGGTAAATTAGTCTGGTTGACGAGAAACGAGCTCAAAACCATGCAAAAACCGAAAACCACAAAAGAATCTATAATTTCTGCCGCCATTTTTGTATGTTCCAAAGCTCTAAGTTTTGCCTTTCTATTACCAGGCTTCGCAGATACTATGACGGCATTAAAGGGCAGGAAAGAAGAAAAAACAACAGGTCTGCCGAATTACATGGTGTTTGCAGACCTTTGAGTGTTGATTCTGCAGGAACATGTTCCCCAACACTTTGGTGGTAACCGATGCCACTGGTTGAGAGCTAGGCCTGCTCTGAAAACTTTGTTGCTGATCCACTGTCTGATTGTTGGATAAATTTGTTACCATAAAGAGCGGCGAATGTACACTCATTCTAAAAAGTTATAAACTAGGATTGTGAAGTAGCATAAAAAGAGCTAAGCATAACGTTTAATTCACCATGTGAGGTGATAAAGAGGAGGTACCTGTTGCTACGCTCAAATGAGCTGGCAGATAGTGCTCAGACGAAAAAGTTCAGTGCGTTCTGCAAATGTGCACCACATCAGCAATTTAGCAATGGAAATGCAAAAACGATGCACATACGACACAAAATCGAGTGAAATCTTCACTCGATTTCACTCCTTCCGAAGGAGATAACATTTCTGTAAGATTGAGCGTTTTTATTGCCTCTGCACAGGCTGATCATCGTTTTTTTTTTGTTGTTTTGCTTTTCTGTTTTCTTGACATTGTGGGGGGAGTATATCTATGCGAACTGGTAGAATAAAGCACATTTGGTTGTTAGTCAGCACCGTGGTTTGTGTCCTTTCTTCGTCCCGTCTTGTAGCGCTGTTTTCTACTGAAGACATTTGTTAGTTCGTGCGTATCATGTGAATGCTCTTTTCGTGCGTCCTTTCTGCTTGAAGAGTGCACTGCAAGTTTAGAGCTGCTTACCGTTCTTCACATGACATTGCAATTTATTGCTATCGCATCAATGCTGAAAATACTTCCCTAAAATTGCTCCTACACAGTTACCTTCTAGCTCAATTTTTTGCAATGGAATCACTCGTGGTCAAATTTTGGGCTGTGACATTTCACTTCATGGTTTCTTTGATGCGCTGCAGATGACGAGACGAGGACGCTAGGACGATACAGGGACACAGGACAGGTGGTGCGCAAACTTACAACTGATTTATTCACATCTTGCGAAGTGTCAAATATAGGTTAACAATCAGATAGGATGGATGGGGAATGGCGAAAAGGGGGTGAAAAGAAGTAGAGATAAGTCACGCATATGACGTATGCCATCTTGAGCACAGACAAATTTTCGCAGGTCAGCGCACGTCACTTTCTAGAAATTTAATTTCCGCTTGTGTTAAATGTAACGAGGGTGAGCTGACGCATTCCTCTTTTGCAGCTAAGATGAAAAGGGCTTCTTTTATCTCCCTAGTGTCTTTGTCACCACCACGTGCTAGCAACGTGGTGTCGCGGAACTTCGGCGTGCAGGAACATAGCTTGCAATGCGCCGCAAGGTGACCAGCTCCTTGTAATTGCTGGCAAGCGTATCTATGTTCTAAGAGCCGTTCATTGATACAGCGTCCTGTCTGGCCTATATATTTTTTAGCGCAGGTTAATGGGATACTATATACAGCCTTATTGGCACATTGCACGAAAGGTTCTCGGTGGTTTATTGAGCACTGTTTCTTCGATTGGCTCTCGTTCACTGCTTTGCAGAGCCCCTTAAGCTTATGCGGCGCTGAAAACAAGACATTCACTCCATATCTTTGCCCTACTTTCTTGAGCCGGTGCGATATGCCGTGCGAATACGGAACTACTGCCGCCTTGCTGAAGTCAACTTTACCCCTTTCTTTTTCTTCGACTGCGCGTGGGTTTTTGGTCTCTTTCAAAAGCTTTTCGCTGATTGCTACAAGCATGCTTTGGGGATGGCCGCTGTCTTTTAATCTCTTAAACTGGTTGTTGAGGCTATGCCCTAGAAGATGGTGGCAGGATTTTTTGAGCGCTTGCCGCA
The DNA here is from genome assembly GCA_030522465.1 of Rhipicephalus appendiculatus. NCBI lineage: Eukaryota > Metazoa > Arthropoda > Arachnida > Ixodida > Ixodidae > Rhipicephalus > Rhipicephalus appendiculatus. Next base: position 49,341 of record JALIZH010013789.1, on the reverse strand, counting down.
TGCATGACAATGCTATGGCTCTTTTGATGAGCTTTGAGTGGTTAGACTGGAAGCTTAAGATTTCTTTCTTTCCTCTGGTTTTATACTGCCAGCACGTATGCCGCCTTTCAAGCCTTATTTCTATGTCGAGGAACTGCAATCTAGATTGCTGTGTGGTTTCGCAAGTGAAATCAAGACCTGAATGTGCTGTTTGGAACGCTTTGACGACATCGTCAGTGTTACGTACTACGCCTGGTTTTAGGCACACTAAAAAATCGTCTACGTATCTGAAACATGCTGATATGTCAAGGTCGTTCATTTGTTGGGCATTTGTTGGACTAATTTTATCCGACCTGTTCCTGGCAGAAGGCGATCGTAAATTAGCCCAACAAATGAACGACCTTGACATATCAGCATGTTTCAGATACGTAGACGATTTCTTAGTGTGCCTCAAACCAGGCGTAGTACGTAACACTGACGATGTCGTCAAAGCGTTCCAAACAGCACATTCAGGTCTTGATTTCACTTGCGAAACCCCACAGCAATCTAGATTGCAGTTCCTCGACATAGAAATAAGGCTTGAAACGCAGCACACGTGCTGGCAGTATAAAACCAGAGGAAAGAAAGAAATCTTAAGCTTCCAGTCTGACAACTCAAAGCTCATCAAAAGAGCCATAGCATTGTCATGCATGCGGCAAGCGCTCAAAAAATCCTGCCACCATCTTCTAGGGCATAGCCTCAACAACCAGATTAAGAGATTAAAAGACAGCGGCTTTCCCCAAAGCTTGCTTGTAGCAATCAGCGAAAAGCTTTTGAAAGAGACCAAAAACCCACGCACAGTCGAAGAAAAAGAAAGGGGTAAAGTTGACTTCAGCAAGGCGGCAGTAGTTCCGTATTCGCACGGCATATCGCACCGGCTCAAGAAAGTAGGGCAAAGATATGGAGTGAATGTCTTGTTTTCAGCGCCGCATAAGCTTAAGGGGCTCTGCAAAGCAGTGAGCGAGAGCCGATCGAAGAAACAGTGCTCAATAAACCACCGAGAACCTTTCGTGCAATGTGCCAATAAGGCTGTATATAGTATCCCATTAACCTGCGCTAAAAAATATATAGGCCAGACAGGACGCTGTATCAATGAACGGCTCTTAGAACATAGATACGCTTGCCAGCAATTACAAGGAGCTGGTCACCTCGCGGCGCATTGCAAACTATGTTCCTGCACGCCGAAGTTCCGCGACACCACGTTGCTAGCACGTGGTGGTGACAAAGACACTAGGGAGATAAAAGAAGCCCTTTTCATCTTAGCTGCAAAAGAGGAATGCGTCAGCTCACCCTCGTTACATTTAACACAAGCGGAAATTAAATTTCTAGAAAGTGACGTGCGCTGACCTGCGAAAATTTGTCTGTGCTCAAATGGCATACGTCATATGCGTGACTTATCTCTACTTCTTTTCACCCCCTTTTCGCCATTCCCCATCCATCCTATCTGATTGTTAACCTATATTTGACACTTCGCAAGATGTGAATAAATCAGTTGTAAGTTTTCGCACCACCTGTCCTGTGTCCCTGTATCGTCCTAGCGTCCTCGTCTTGTCATCTGCAGCGCATCAAAGAAACCCTGAACCACCACCAACAAGCCCAATTCATCGCTCTGCTAAACATTTCACTTACAGTGAGTGTATTGTAATATAAGCAGTTTAATTATTTTTCCTTGTGTTTCACTATTGACAACCGCATTGCAAAGGGAAACAATGTTTGGCTAGCTGGTGTTGCATTGTCTAAAAATGACAGCACATACGATACAGACGAAGAGGGAAATACAACGTGAGCGCCGGCTAACAACGTTTTCATTCATGGCACCAAGGCAATATGTAGAAACAAACAAAAAAAACCTGCCTGCCTTGCATGCACGAGACTAGAACGTCAAATCTAAACAAATATAATGAAAGCGTCGTCGAAGTCGTGATTAAAACCTTTGTAATCTCAAGACACGTCTAAGAAGAACCTTTTAGGCACTTGATTGCCTGTTTACTTGAAGATTACTGACACATGATCAACCCTTTTTTTTAATAATGTAAGTATGCTTCCTCTGTGATGCACGCTTATTTGATGATGTCTGCCCAAGACCCTACATGTGTGAAAGTCTGGTGAGCACCAGCAGGCTGCATAATGACGAGCCAAATTGCTTCCCTGTTTCTGTAAAGATTGCTCCAGAGTTCTCTGGAGTTGCATGTGAAAGCATCGACCGTTCTCGCCAAAGTTTGTTTTTCTACAGGACAATGAAACCTGGTACACAACACCCGAAGTACACTTCTTAATTATATGCGTGTGTTTCGAGCTGCAGACGGCCTTTGTGGGCCCTTCGCTATTCCCAAGTCCGGGGTTTTAGTCAAACTTGTTAGGTACCCAAAAGCGATGGGAAATCTGATGCGCATTGCAGCCTTCTTCATCCCGTGTGATACACCATCTACATAGGGGATGCCACTTATCGTGGTCCAGTCACATGAATCCTGTCTGGCTTGCAGTGCATTCTGGTATGGAGTTCAACAGCACCTCTGCAAGTTCTCTTAGAAGCTTGGTGGGGAAGCCAGCATCAGTAAATCTTTTTATTTCAGTCTTGTAACTCGACTCAACCATGTGATGACACAACCTTGATAGGGCATTCTTCAGGGAAGCGGTTCTTATTTTTCGCTTGACGAGTTTTGAGGGGCTGGAACTGCCGGGAAGTAGACCTTTTCTTTTAACCGTGGAGCATACTGCTAACAGTGGTAGTTGAGAAATGTTAGGCTGTCGTCAAGAAAATGTAGCAGGATTTTCTTCACACAAGCCTAACCTTTCTCAATGACCGCATCCTTTCTTCGTCATGATCCCCATGTCTTCGTCGGCAGAATAAGAGCCGGAAAAGCGTCGCACAGGCTGCCTGTGTGTTGAGCCACGCACCTGCTTCACTTCAGGCTGCGATCTGTTTCCCACGAGCCACCGTTATTTTCCTTTCGGACAGTGATGCTGCTACAGAACCTTAGCTCGCCATTATTTGAAACACGGGTGTTGGACAACTCTACACTCACAAGCAAGATTCCGAAGAATGGCAAGCTAAGCATAATTAGCTCTCGAGTTCTCTTGAAGGCAAGGTAAGGTTGCTTGACACCAGCCTAGCCTTCCTCAACGACCGCGACTGTCAGCAGTATGCTCAAAGCTCAGAAAAAGGTCTACTTCCTTTCTGTTCCTCCCACAGAACACTCATCATGTGCGAAACAGGAACTGCTGGCCTGAAGAACACCCTCTCAAAGTTGTGTCATCACACAGTTGAATCGAGTTTCAACACTCAGATAAGAAAACTGACTGATGCGGGCTTCCCCACCGTGCTATTAGAAGACATTGTGGAGGTAGAATCACGGGAAAAAATTGAAGGACACTTTGTACATTCGAAAGTGTGTTCGGCGAAAGCGTGTGGCCATTCAACTGACTATGCCATGTCTTTTTTCTTTTACATTCTCACTGGGATAACACACAAACCAAATGTGTACGTGTTTTCTTTTTTTGATTTTTTTACCGCGAATCGCAGCGAGACGCGAGACTAATCTTCCTCCGTTCGCATACGTTAGTATTTTCTCGCACTTTGCGCATCGCGCGAACGCCATCCGCGTTCCAGCGCTTAAATTGACGGACCCTTTGTAAACTCGAAAATGTATTGCGTGGACGCATGTGTCCATTGAGACGGCGTCGGTCAGAATGATTGCAAAGGCTGGGCACAGCGACGCTACGAAAGCAAAGCGCGAGCGCTGTAGAGTCCGACGCGACCACCGTCCGTTTGCGCACCCCGGCTGCCACCTGGCTCCGTGCCAGAGCTCGGACGGACGGACAGACGGACGGACAAACGGACGGGCGGGCGGGAAAATGGACGGATGGACAGACAGACGGACGGACGGACGGACAGACAGACAGACAGATCGACGGAAAAACGGACGGATGAACAGAAGGACGGACGGACAGACAGACGGACGGATGGATGGACAGACGGACGGACGGAAAAACGGACGGATGGACAGACGGACGGACGGTCGGACAGACAGATAGACAGACGGACGGACGGACGGACAGATGGATGGACAAACGGACGGACGGACGGAAAAACGGACGCATGGACAGACGGACAAACGGACGGACAAACGGACGGACGGACAAATGGACGGACGGACACCGGACGGACGTGAGCATGAGACATTAAAGGCTTTCGCCTTAAAAAAATTACACCATCTCCCGCTAAAGGGAACCATGTGTAGATGCGAAGCAGCGGGCGCTAACGCTTACACTGGCGGCGGCGTTGACGCTGGCGCTCATCGTGGCGTTGCGCAGGAGAGAAATCTAGGGAGTCGCAATCACGCAGTGATGGACCGGTGTTTCCTACTGGAGCATGCGAATCGCTGCTAATGGGCAATGAGAGACAGAAGACTCCGACTGGATACAGCGACCTGAAGTCCGCTTTTAGTTAACGCGCACGCTGCGAATTTTAATCGTTCGACCACGCACAGGAGAAATCTGCTACCGGCCCTACCTTGCAGGTCAAGATCCAGTGCCTCTATATACGGGGTGGCCAGTGAACGGTTGTGCAGCGTGAGTAGTCGGTTTTTTCAATCAAGAAACTCGCTAGCAGACGCTGCCTGCGTCGTCGTCGTCGCGAGGCGAGAGAGGGGGAGCGTAGGAGAGAAGAGAGGGGGGGGTGAGGGGACGCGCATGCGCATTGGGGGGAGTATACGCCGTGGTAGGAATGCCTAGAGGAGAGAGACGGGGAAGGGACGCGCATGCGCAGTGGCGGTGTGGCTGCCGGGGGGAGGGATGCCTAGAGGAGAGAGAGGGGGGAAGCATAGGAGAGGAGAGAGGGGCAGGGGACGCGCATGCGGAATGGGGGGTGGAAACGCCGCGGGAGGGATGCCTAGAGGAGAGAGAGGGGGGAAGCGTAGGAGAGGAGAGAGGGGCAAGGGACGCGCATGCGGAATGGGGGGTGGAAACACCGCGGGAGGGATGCCTAGAGGAAAGAGGGGGGAGCGTAGGAGAGAGAGGGGGGAGGGGACGCGCATGCGCAATGGTTGTGTAAACGCCGCGGGCGGTAGAGATACCTAGAAGAGAGAGAGGGGGGAGCGTAAGAAGGAGGTGCGTAGGGAGGGTTTGTGCATGCGCAGTAAGGGTGTCAAGACGCACACCACCACCACCGGACGGACACCGGATGGACGTGAACATGAGACATTAAAGGCTTCCGCCTTAAAATTTCAGAGTACCGCAAAGGTAGCCTGCACGCGGGCAACATTGAGTAGCGGCGGCTATTTCTCTTCCAGGCTGTCCAGCGCATTAGAAGCGTGCATGGAGACGAGACTGATCTTTCCGCCTCTAAGCCGTGTTACGCTCGCATGAACTGGGATATATGGGTGTGTTTTTTAAGAGGATATTAAAAGTGATATCGAGTCATCGATGGTTATGAATGAATTGCGTGGTAAGCGACATGGTTGTCAATGTAATGTGCGGTGAATGTCGCCATGCGCTCGTGAACTCTCTTCATGGCTCCCTCAGTCTCGTTTCATGTCACAGGTGTGTTCGCTAAGTAAGGAGGTGTATGTGCTCAGTGACTTCATTTACGACACCATTTACTTGGAAACTCGGTGAATAACGCATGTTTGTGCTCACTTTGAAGTCTGCTGAATATGCAGTCGCTGTTCAGGTTCACTTCACAGTGTGATGCCGTGTTGCTCTCGGCATCGATGGCGCGGTAAGCGGCGTGATTGTGAATGTAATGTGCCGCGAATGTCGCCATGTGTTCGCGAACTCTCTTCATGGTTCCCTCAGTCTCGTTTCATGTGACAGGTGTGTTCTCTAAGTAAGGAGGTGTATGCGTTAAGTGACTTCATTTACGACACCATCTACTTGGACGCTAGGTGAATCAGGCATGTTTGTGCTCGCTTTGAAGTCGGCTGAATATGCAGTCGCTGTTCAGGTTCACTTCACAGTGTGATGCGTGTTGCTCTCGGCATCGATGGCGCAGTAAATGGCGTGATTGTGAATGTACTGTGCGGCGAATGTCGCCATGTGTTCGCGAACTCTCTTCATGGCTCCCTCAGTCTCGTTTCATGTCACAGGTGTGTTCGCTAAGTAAGGAGGTGTATGTGCTCAGTGACTTCATTTACGACACCACCTACTTGGACCCTGGGTGAATCACGCATGTTTGTGCTCACTCTGAAGTCTGCTGAATATGCAGTCGCTGTTCAGGTTCACTTCACAGTGTGATGCCGTGTTGCTCTCGGCATCGATGGCGCAGTAAGTGGCGTGATTGTGAATGTAGTGTGCCGCGAATGTCGCCATGTGTTCGCGAACTCTCTTCATGGTTCCCTCAGTCTCGTTTCATGTGACAGGTGTGTTCTCTAAGTAAGGAGGTGTATGCGTTAAGTGACTTCATTTACGACACCATCTACTTGGACGCTAGGTGAATCAGGCATGTTTGTGCTCGCTTTGAAGTCGGCTGAATATGCAGTCGCTGTTCAGGTTCACTTCACAGTGTGACGCCGTGTTGCTCTCGGCATCGATGGCGCGGTAAGCGGCATGATTGTGAATGTAATGTGCCGCGAATGTCGCCATGTGTTCGCGAACTCTCTTCATGGTTCCCTCAGTCTCGTTTCATGTGACAGGTGTGTTCTCTAAGTAAGGAGGTGTATGCGTTAAGTGACTTCATTTACGACACCATCTACTTGGACGCTAGGTGAATCAGGCATGTTTGTGCTCGCTTTGAAGTCGGCTGAATATGCAGTCGCTGTTCAGGTTCACTTCACAGTGTGACGCCGTGTTGCTCTCGGCATCGATGGCGCGGTAAGCGGCATGATTGTGAATGTAATGTGCGGGGAAGGTCGCCATGTGCTCGCGAACTGTCTTCATGGCTCCCTCAGTCTCGTTTCATGTCACAGGTGTGTTCGCTAAGTAAGGAGGTGTATGTGCTCAGTGACTCCATTTACGACACCATCTACTTGGACGCTAGGTGAATCACGCATGTTCGTGCTCACTTTGAAGCCTGCTGAATATGCAGTCGCTGTTCAGGTTCACTTCACAGTGTGATGCCGTGTTGCTCTCGGCATCGATGGCGCGGAAGCGGCGTGATTGTGAGTGCAATGTGCGGCGAATGTCGCCATGTGCTCGCGAACTCTCTTCATGGCTCCCTCAGTCTCGTTTCAACTCACAGGTGTGTTCGCTAAGTAAGGAGGTGTATGTGCTCAGTGACTTCATTTACGACACCATTTACTTGGACGCTCGGTGAATCACGCATGTTTCTGCTCACTTTGAAGACTGCTGAATATGCAGTCGCTGTTCAGGTTCACTTCAGAGTGTGATGCCGTGTTGCTCTCAGCATCGATGGCGCGGTAAGTGGCGTGATTGTGAATGTAATGTTCGGCGAATGTCGCCATGTGTTCGCGAAATCTCTTCATGGCTCCCTCAGTCTCGTTTCATGTCACAGGTGTGTTCGCTAAGTAAGGAGGTGTATGTGCTCAGTGACTTCATTTACGACACCATTTACTTGGACCCTCGGTGAATCACGCATGTTTGTGCTCACTTTGAAGACTGCTGAATATGCAGTCGCTGTTCAGGTTCACTTCACAGTGTGACGCCGTGTTGCTCTCGGCATCGATGGCGCGGTAAGCGGCATGATTGTGAATGTAATGTGCGGGGAAGGTCGCCATGTGCTCGCGAACTGTCTTCATGGCTCCCTCAGTCTCGTTTCATGTCACAGGTGTGTTCGCTAAGTAAGGAGGTGTATGTGCTCAGTGACTTCATTTACGACACCATTTACTTGGAAACTCGGTGAATAACGCATGTTTGTGCTCACTTTGAAGTCTGCTGAATATGCAGTCGCTGTTCAGGTTCACTTCACAGTGTGATGCCGTGTTGCTCTCGGCATCGATGGCGCGGTAAGCGGCGTGATTGTGAATGTAATGTGCCGCGAATGTCGCCATGTGTTCGCGAACTCTCTTCATGGTTCCCTCAGTCTCGTTTCATGTGACAGGTGTGTTCTCTAAGTAAGGAGGTGTATGCGTTAAGTGACTTCATTTACGACACCATCTACTTGGACGCTAGGTGAATCAGGCATGTTTGTGCTCGCTTTGAAGTCGGCTGAATATGCAGTCGCTGTTCAGGTTCACTTCACAGTGTGATGCCGTGTTGCTCTCGGCATCGATGGCGCGGAAGCGGCGTGATTGTGAGTGCAATGTGCGGCGAATGTCGCCATGTGCTCGCGAACTCTCTTCATGGCTCCCTCAGTCTCGTTTCAACTCACAGGTGTGTTCGCTAAGTAAGGAGGTGTATGTGCTCAGTGACTTCATTTACGACACCATTTACTTGGACGCTCGGTGAATCACGCATGTTTCTGCTCACTTTGAAGACTGCTGAATATGCAGTCGCTGTTCAGGTTCACTTCAGAGTGTGATGCCGTGTTGCTCTCAGCATCGATGGCGCGGTAAGTGGCGTGATTGTGAATGTAATGTTCGGCGAATGTCGCCATGTGTTCGCGAAATCTCTTCATGGCTCCCTCAGTCTCGTTTCATGTCACAGGTGTGTTCGCTAAGTAAGGAGGTGTATGTGCTCAGTGACTTCATTTACGACACCATTTACTTGGACCCTCGGTGAATCACGCATGTTTGTGCTCACTTTGAAGACTGCTGAATATGCAGTCGCTGTTCAGGTTCACTTCACAGTGTGACGCCGTGTTGCTCTCGGCATCGATGGCGCGGTAAGCGGCATGATTGTGAATGTAATGTGCGGGGAAGGTCGCCATGTGCTCGCGAACTGTCTTCATGGCTCCCTCAGTCTCGTTTCATGTCACAGGTGTGTTCGCTAAGTAAGGAGGTGTATGTGCTCAGTGACTCCATTTACGACACCATCTACTTGGACGCTAGGTGAATCACGCATGTTCGTGCTCACTTTGAAGCCTGCTGAATATGCAGTCGCTGTTCAGGTTCACTTCACAGTGTGATGCCGTGTTGCTCTCGGCATCGATGGCGCGGAAGCGGCGTGATTGTGAGTGCAATGTGCGGCGAATGTCGCCATGTGCTCGCGAACTCTCTTCATGGCTCCCTCAGTCTCGTTTCAACTCACAGGTGTGTTCGCTAAGTAAGGAGGTGTATGTGCTCAGTGACTTCATTTACGACACCATTTACTTGGACGCTCGGTGAATCACGCATGTTTCTGCTCACTTTGAAGACTGCTGAATACGCAGTCGCTGTTCAGGTTCACTTCAGAGTGTGATGCCGTGTTGCTCTCAGCATCGATGGCGCGGTAAGTGGCGTGATTGTGAATGTAATGTTCGGCGAATGTCGCCATGTGTTCGCGAAATCTCTTTATGGCTCCCTCAGTCTCGTTTCATGTCACAGGTGTGTTCGCTAAGTAAGGAGGTGTATGTGCTCAGTGACTTCATTTACGACACCATTTACTTGGACCCTCGGTGAATCACGCATGTTTGTGCTCACTTTGAAGACTGCTGAATATGCAGTCGCTGTTCAGGTTCACTTCACAGTGTGATGCCGTGTAGCTCTCGGCATCGATGGCGTGGTAAGTGGCGTGATTGTGAATGTAATGTTCGGCGAATGTCGTCATGTGTTCTCGAATTCTCTTCATGGCTCCCTCAGTCTCGTTTTATGTCACAGGTGTGTTCGCTAAGTAAGGAGGTGTATGTGCTCAGTGACTTCATTTACGACACCATTTACTTGGACGCTCGGTGAATCACGCATGTTTGTACTCACTTTGAAGACTGCTGAATATGCAGTCGCTGTTCAGGTTCACTTCACAGTGTGATACCGTGTTGCTCTCGGCATCGATGGCGCGGAAGCGGCGTGATTGTGAGTGCAATGTGCGGCGAATGTCGCCATGTGCTCGCGAACTATCTTCATGGCTCCCTCAGTCTCGTTTCAACTCACAGGTGTGTTCGCTAAGTAAGGAGGTGTATGTGCTCAGTGACTTCATTTACGACACCATTTACTTGGACGCTCGGTGAATCACGCATGTTTCTGCTCACTTTGAAGACTGCTGAATATGCAGTCGCTGTTCAGGTTCACTTCAGAGTGTGATGCCGTGTTGCTCTCAGCATCGATGGCGCGGTAAGTGGCGTGATTGTGAATGTAATGTTCGGCGAATGTCGCCATGTGTTCGCGAAATCTCTTCATGGCTCCCTCAGTCTCGTTTCATGTCACAGGTGTGTTCGCTAAGTAAGGAGGTGTATGTGCTCAGTGACTTCATTTACGACACCATTTACTTGGACCCTCGGTGAATCACGCATGTTTGTGCTCACTTTGAAGACTGCTGAATATGCAGTCGCTCTTCAGGTTCACTTCACAGTGTGATGCCGTGTAGCTCTCGGCATCGATGGCGCGGTAAGTGGCGTGATTGTGAATGTAATGTTCGGCGAATGTCGTCATGTGTTCTCGAATTCTCTTGATGGCTCCCTCAGTCTCGTTTCATGTCAGAGGTGTGTTCGCTAAGTAAGGAGGTGTATGTGCTCAGTGACTTCATTTACGACACCATTTACTTGGACCCTCGGTGAATCACGCATGTTTGTGCTCACGTTGAAGACTGCTGAATATGCAGTCGCTGTTCAGGTGCACTTCACAGTGTGATGCGTGTAGCTCGCGGCATCGATGGCGCAGTAAGTGGCGTGATTGTGAATGTACTGTGCGGAGAATGTCGCCATGTGTTCGCGAGCTGTCTTCATGGCTCCTTCAGTCTCGTTTCATGTCACAGGTGTGTTCGCTAAGTAAGGAGGTGTATGTGCTCAGTGACTTCATTTACGACACCATTTACTTGGACCCTCGGTGAATCACGCATGTTTGTGCTCACGTTGAAGACTGCTGAATATGCAGTCGCTGTTCAGGTTCACTTCACAGTGTGATGCCGTGTTGCTCTCGGCATCGATGGCGCGGTAAGTGGCGTGATTGTGAATGTAATGTTCGGCGAATGTCGTCATGTGTTCGCGAACTCTCTTCATGGCTCCCTCAGTCTCGTTTCATGTCACAGGTGTGTTCGCTAAGTAAGGAGGTGTATGTGCTCAGTGACTTCATTTACGACACCACCTACTTGGACCCTGGGTGAATCACGCATGTTTGGGCTCACTTTGAAGTCTGCTGAATATGCAGTCGCTGTTCAGGTTCACTTCACAGTGTGATGCCGTGTTGCTCTCGGCATCGATGGCGCAGTAAGTGGCGTGATTGTGAATGTAATGTGCCGCGAATGTCGCCATGTGTTCGCGAACTCTCTTCATGGTTCCCTCAGTCTCGTTTCATGTGACAGGTGTGTTCTCTAAGTAAGGAGGTGTATGCGTTAAGTGATTTCATTTACGACACCATCTACTTGGACGCTAGGTGAATCAGGCATGTTTGTGCTCGCTTTGAAGTCGGCTGAATATGCAGTCGCTGTTCAGGTTCACTTCACAGTGTGACGCCGTGTTGCTCTCGGCATCGATGGCGCGGTAAGCGGCATGATTGTGAATGTAATGTGCGGGGAAGGTCGCCATGTGCTCGCGAACTGTCTTCATGGCTCCCTCAGTCTCGTTTCATGTCACAGGTGTGTTCGCTAAGTAAGGAGGTGTATGTGCTCAGTGACTCCATTTACGACACCATCTACTTGGACGCTAGGTGAATCACGCATGTTCGTGCTCACTTTGAAGCCTGCTGAATATGCAGTCGCTGTTCAGGTTCACTTCACAGTGTGATGCCGTGTTGCTCTCGGCATCGATGGCGCGGTAAGTGGCGTGATTGTGAATGTAATGTTCGGCGAATGTCGCCATGTGTTCGCGAAATCTCTTCATGGCTCCCTCAGTCTCGTTTCATGTCACAGGTGTGTTCGCTAAGTAAGGAGGTGTATGTGCTCAGTGACTTCATTTACGACACCATTTACTTGGACCCTCGGTGAATCACGCATGTTTGTGCTCACTTTGAAGACTGCTGAATATGCAGTCGCTGTTCAGGTTCACTTCACAGTGTGATGCCGTGTAGCTTTCGGCATCGATGGCGCGGTAAGTGGCGTGATTGTGAATGTAATGTTCGGCGAATGTCGTCATGTGTTCTCGAATTCTCTTGATGGCTCCCTCAGTCTCGTTTCATGTCAGAGGTGTGTTCGCTAAGTAAGGAGGTGTATGTGCTCAGTGACTTCATTTACGACACCATCTACTTGGACGCTAGGTGAATCAGGCATGTTTGTGCTCGTTTGAAGTCGGCTGAATATGCAGTCGCTGTTCAGGTTCACTTCACAGTGTGACGCCGTGTTGCTCTCGGCATCGATGGCGCGGTAAGCGGCATGATTGTGAATGTAATGTGCCGCGAATGTCGCCATGTGTTCGCGAACTCTCTTCATGGTTCCCTCAGTCTCGTTTCATGTGACAGGTGTGTTCTCTAAGTAAGGAGGTGTATGCGTTAAGTGACTTCATTTACGACACCATCTACTTGGACGCTAGGTGAATCAGGCATGTTTGTGCTCGCTTTGAAGTCGGCTGAATATGCAGTCGCTGTTCAGGTTCACTTCACAGTGTGACGCCGTGTTGCTCTCGGCATCGATGGCGCGGTAAGCGGCATGATTGTGAATGTAATGTGCGGGGAAGGTCGCCATGTGCTCGCGAACTGTCTTCATGGCTCCCTCAGTCTCGTTTCATGTCACAGGTGTGTTCGCTAAGTAAGGAGGTGTATGTGCTCAGTGACTCCATTTACGACACCATCTCCTTGGACGCTAGGTGAATCACGCATGTTCGTGCTCACTTTGAAGACTGCTGAATATGCAGTCGCTGTTCAGGTTCACTTCACAGTGTGACGCCGTGTTGCTCTCGGCATCGATGGCGCGGTAAGCGGCATGATTGTGAATGTAATGTGCGGGGAAGGTCGCCATGTGCTCGCGAACTGTCTTCATGGCTCCCTCAGTCTCGTTTCATGTCACAGGTGTGTTCGCTAAGTAAGGAGGTGTATGTGCTCAGTGACTCCATTTACGACACCATCTACTTGGACGCTAGGTGAATCACGCATGTTCGTGCTCACTTTGAAGCCTGCTGAATATGCAGTCGCTGTTCAGGTTCACTTCACAGTGTGATGCCGTGTTGCTCTCGGCATCGATGGCGCGGAAGCGGCGTGATTGTGAGTGCAATGTGCGGCGAATGTCGCCATGTGCTCGCGAACTCTCTTCATGGCTCCCTCAGTCTCGTTTCAACTCACAGGTGTGTTCGCTAAGTAAGGAGGTGTATGTGCTCAGTGACTTCATTTACGACACCATTTACTTGGACGCTCGGTGAATCACGCATGTTTCTGCTCACTTTGAAGACTGCTGAATACGCAGTCGCTGTTCAGGTTCACTTCAGAGTGTGATGCCGTGTTGCTCTCAGCATCGATGGCGCGGTAAGTGGCGTGATTGTGAATGTAATGTTCGGCGAATGTCGCCATGTGTTCGCGAAATCTCTTTATGGCTCCCTCAGTCTCGTTTCGTGTCACAGGTGTGTTCGCTAAGTAAGGAGGTGTATGTGCTCAGTGACTTCATTTACGACACCATTTACTTGGACCCTCGGTGAATCACGCATGTTTGTGCTCACTTTGAAGACTGCTGAATATGCAGTCGCTGTTCAGGTTCACTTCACAGTGTGATGCCGTGTAGCTCTCGGCATCGATGGCGTGGTAAGTGGCGTGATTGTGAATGTAATGTTCGGCGAATGTCGTCATGTGTTCTCGAATTCTCTTCATGGCTCCCTCAGTCTCGTTTTATGTCACAGGTGTGTTCGCTAAGTAAGGAGGTGTATGTGCTCAGTGACTTCATTTACGACACCATTTACTTGGACGCTCGGTGAATCACGCATGTTTGTACTCACTTTGAAGACTGCTGAATATGCAGTCGCTGTTCAGGTTCACTTCACAGTGTGATACCGTGTTGCTCTCGGCATCGATGGCGCGGAAGCGGCGTGATTGTGAGTGCAATGTGCGGCGAATGTCGCCATGTGCTCGCGAACTATCTTCATGGCTCCCTCAGTCTCGTTTCAACTCACAGGTGTGTTCGCTAAGTAAGGAGGTGTATGTGCTCAGTGACTTCATTTACGACACCATTTACTTGGACGCTCGGTGAATCACGCATGTTTCTGCTCACTTTGAAGACTGCTGAATATGCAGTCGCTGTTCAGGTTCACTTCAGAGTGTGATGCCGTGTTGCTCTCAGCATCGATGGCGCGGTAAGTGGCGTGATTGTGAATGTAATGTTCGGCGAATGTCGCCATGTGTTCGCGAAATCTCTTCATGGCTCCCTCAGTCTCGTTTCATGTCACAGGTGTGTTCGCTAAGTAAGGAGGTGTATGTGCTCAGTGACTTCATTTACGACACCATTTACTTGGACCCTCGGTGAATCACGCATGTTTGTGCTCACTTTGAAGACTGCTGAATATGCAGTCGCTCTTCAGGTTCACTTCACAGTGTGATGCCGTGTAGCTCTCGGCATCGATGGCGCGGTAAGTGGCGTGATTGTGAATGTAATGTTCGGCGAATGTCGTCATGTGTTCTCGAATTCTCTTGATGGCTCCCTCAGTCTCGTTTCATGTCAGAGGTGTGTTCGCTAAGTAAGGAGGTGTATGTGCTCAGTGACTTCATTTACGACACCATTTACTTGGACCCTCGGTGAATCACGCATGTTTGTGCTCACGTTGAAGACTGCTGAATATGCAGTCGCTGTTCAGGTGCACTTCACAGTGTGATGCGTGTAGCTCGCGGCATCGATGGCGCAGTAAGTGGCGTGATTGTGAATGTACTGTGCGGAGAATGTCGCCATGTGTTCGCGAGCTGTCTTCATGGCTCCTTCAGTCTCGTTTCATGTCACAGGTGTGTTCGCTAAGTAAGGAGGTGTATGTGCTCAGTGACTTCATTTACGACACCATTTACTTGGACCCTCGGTGAATCACGCATGTTTGTGCTCACGTTGAAGACTGCTGAATATGCAGTCGCTGTTCAGGTTCACTTCACAGTGTGATGCCGTGTTGCTCTCGGCATCGATGGCGCGGTAAGTGGCGTGATTGTGAATGTAATGTTCGGCGAATGTCGTCATGTGTTCGCGAACTCTCTTCATGGCTCCCTCAGTCTCGTTTCATGTCACAGGTGTGTTCGCTAAGTAAGGAGGTGTATGTGCTCAGTGACTTCATTTACGACACCACCTACTTGGACCCTGGGTGAATCACGCATGTTTGGGCTCACTTTGAAGTCTGCTGAATATGCAGTCGCTGTTCAGGTTCACTTCACAGTGTGATGCCGTGTTGCTCTCGGCATCGATGGCGCAGTAAGTGGCGTGATTGTGAATGTAATGTGCCGCGAATGTCGCCATGTGTTCGCGAACTCTCTTCATGGTTCCCTCAGTCTCGTTTCATGTGACAGGTGTGTTCTCTAAGTAAGGAGGTGTATGCGTTAAGTGATTTCATTTACGACACCATCTACTTGGACGCTAGGTGAATCAGGCATGTTTGTGCTCGCTTTGAAGTCGGCTGAATATGCAGTCGCTGTTCAGGTTCACTTCACAGTGTGACGCCGTGTTGCTCTCGGCATCGATGGCGCGGTAAGCGGCATGATTGTGAATGTAATGTGCGGGGAAGGTCGCCATGTGCTCGCGAACTGTCTTCATGGCTCCCTCAGTCTCGTTTCATGTCACAGGTGTGTTCGCTAAGTAAGGAGGTGTATGTGCTCAGTGACTCCATTTACGACACCATCTACTTGGACGCTAGGTGAATCACGCATGTTCGTGCTCACTTTGAAGCCTGCTGAATATGCAGTCGCTGTTCAGGTTCACTTCACAGTGTGATGCCGTGTTGCTCTCGGCATCGATGGCGCGGTAAGTGGCGTGATTGTGAATGTAATGTTCGGCGAATGTCGCCATGTGTTCGCGAAATCTCTTCATGGCTCCCTCAGTCTCGTTTCATGTCACAGGTGTGTTCGCTAAGTAAGGAGGTGTATGTGCTCAGTGACTTCATTTACGACACCATTTACTTGGACCCTCGGTGAATCACGCATGTTTGTGCTCACTTTGAAGACTGCTGAATATGCAGTCGCTGTTCAGGTTCACTTCACAGTGTGATGCCGTGTAGCTTTCGGCATCGATGGCGCGGTAAGTGGCGTGATTGTGAATGTAATGTTCGGCGAATGTCGTCATGTGTTCTCGAATTCTCTTGATGGCTCCCTCAGTCTCGTTTCATGTCAGAGGTGTGTTCGCTAAGTAAGGAGGTGTATGTGCTCAGTGACTTCATTTACGACACCATTTACTTGGACCCTCGGTGAATCACGCATGTTTGTGCTCACTTTGAAGACTGCTGAATATGCAGTCGCTGTTCAGGTTCACTTCACAGTGTGATGCCGTGTTGCTCTCGGCATCGATGGCGCGGTAAGTGGCGTGATTGTGAATGTAATGTTCGGCGAATGTCGTCATGTGTTCGCGAACTCTCTTCATGGCTCCCTCAGTCTCGTTTCATGTCACAGGTGTGTTCGCTAAGTAAGGAGGTGTATGTGCTCAGTGACTTCATTTACGACACCACCTACTTGGACCCTGGGTGAATCACGCATGTTTGTGCTCACTTTGAAGTCTGCTGAATATGCAGTGCCTGTTCAGGTTCACTTCACAGTGTGATGCCGTGTTGCTCTCGGCATCGATGGCGCAGTAAGTGGCGTGATTGTGAATGTAATGTGCCGCGAATGTCGCCATGTGTTCGCGAACTCTCTTCATGGTTCCCTCAGTCTCGTTTCATGTGACAGGTGTGTTCTCTAAGTAAGGAGGTGTATGCGTTAAGTGACTTCATTTACGACACCATCTACTTGGACGCTAGGTGAATCAGGCATGTTTGTGCTCGTTTGAAGTCGGCTGAATATGCAGTCGCTGTTCAGGTTCACTTCACAGTGTGACGCCGTGTTGCTCTCGGCATCGATGGCGCGGTAAGCGGCATGATTGTGAATGTAATGTGCCGCGAATGTCGCCATGTGTTCGCGAACTCTCTTCATGGTTCCCTCAGTCTCGTTTCATGTGACAGGTGTGTTCTCTAAGTAAGGAGGTGTATGCGTTAAGTGACTTCATTTACGACACCATCTACTTGGACGCTAGGTGAATCAGGCATGTTTGTGCTCGCTTTGAAGTCGGCTGAATATGCAGTCGCTGTTCAGGTTCACTTCACAGTGTGACGCCGTGTTGCTCTCGGCATCGATGGCGCGGTAAGCGGCATGATTGTGAATGTAATGTGCGGGGAAGGTCGCCATGTGCTCGCGAACTGTCTTCATGGCTCCCTCAGTCTCGTTTCATGTCACAGGTGTGTTCGCTAAGTAAGGAGGTGTATGTGCTCAGTGACTCCATTTACGACACCATCTCCTTGGACGCTAGGTGAATCACGCATGTTCGTGCTCACTTTGAAGCCTGCTGAATATGCAGTCGCTGTTCAGGTTCACTTCACAGTGTGATGCCGTGTTGCTCTCGGCATCGATGGCGCGGAAGCGGCGTGATTGTGAGTGCAATGTGTGGCGAATGTCGCCATGTGCTCGCGAACTCTCTTCATGGCTCCCTCAGTCTCGTTTCAACTCACAGGTGTGTTCGCTAAGTAAGGAGGTGTATGTGCTCAGTGACTTCATTTACGACACCATTTACTTGGACGCTCGGTGAATCACGCATGTTTGTGCTCACTTTGAAGACTGCTGAATATGCAGTCGCTGTTCAGGTTCACTTCAGAGTGTGATGCCGTGTTGCTCTCAGCATCGATGGCGCGGTAAGTGGCGTGATTGTGAATGTAATGTTCGGCGAATGTCGCCATGTGTTCGCGAAATCTCTTCATGGCTCCCTCAGTCTCGTTTCATGTCACAGGTGTGTTCGCTAAGTAAGGAGGTGTATGTGCTCAGTGACTTCATTTACGACACCATTTACTTGGACCCTCGGTGAATCACGCATGTTTGTGCTCACTTTGAAGACTGCTGAATATGCAGTCGCTGTTCAGGTTCACTTCACAGTGTGATGCCGTGTAGCTCTCGGCATCGATGGCGCGGTAAGTGGCGTGATTGTGAATGTAATGTTCGGCGAATGTCGTCATGTGTTCTCGAATTCTCTTGATGGCTCCCTCAGTCTCGTTTCATGTCAGAGGTGTGTTCGCTAAGTAAGGAGGTGTATGTGCTCAGTGACTTCATTTACGACACCATTTACTTGGACGCTCGGTGAATCACGCATGTTTGTGCTCACTTTGATGACTGCTGAATATGCAGTCCCTGTTCAGGTTCACTTCAGAGTGTGATGCCGTGTTGCTCTCGGCATCGATGGCGCGGTAAGCGGCGTGATTGTGAATGTAATGTTCGGCGAATGTCGCCATGTGTTCGCGAACTCTCTTCATGGCTCCCTCAGTCTCGTTTCATGTCACAGGTGTGTTCGCTAAGTAAGGAGGTGTATGTGCTCATTGACTTCATTTACGACACCATTTACTTGGACCCTCGGTGAATCACGCATGTTTGTGCTCACTTTGAAGACTGCTGAATATGCAGTCGCTGTTCAGGTTCACTTCACAGTGTGATGCCGTGTTGCTCTCGGCATCGATGGCGCGGTAAGTGGCGTGATTGTGAATGTAATGTTCGGCGAATGTCGTCATGTGTTCGCGAAATCTCTTCATGGCTCCCTCAGTCTCGTTTTATGTCACAGGTGTGTTCGCTAAGTAAGGAGGTGTATGTGCTCAGTGACTTCATTTACGACACCATTTACTTGGACGATCGGTGAATCACGCATGTTTGTGCTCACTTTGAAGACTGCTGAATATGCAGTCGCTGTTCAGGTTCACTTCACAGTGTGATGCCGTCTTGCTCTCGGCATCGATGGCGTGGTAAGTGGCGTGATTGTGAATGTACTGTGCGGCGAATGTCGCCATGTGTTCGCGAACTCTCTTCATGGCTCCCTCAGTCTCGTTTCATTTCACAGGGGTGTTCGCTAAGTAAGGAGGTGTATGTGCTCAGTGACTTCATTTACGACACCATTTACTTGGACGCTAGGTGATTCACGCATGTTTGTGCTCGCTTTGAAGTCGGCTGAATATGCAGTCGCTGTTCAGGTTCACTTCACAGTGTGATGCCGTGTTGCTCTCGGCGTCGATGGCGCGGTAATCGGCGTGATTGTGAATGTAATGTGCGGCGAATGTCGCCATGTGCTCGCGAACTCTCTTCATGGCTCCCTCAGTCTCATTTCATGTCACAGGTGTGTTCGCTAAGAAAGGAGGTTATGTGCTCAGTGACTTCATTTACGACACCATTTACTTGGACCCTCGGTAAATCGCGCATGTTTGTGCTCACTTTGAAGACTGCTGAATATGCAGTCGCTGTTCAGGTTCACTTCACAGTGTGATGCTGTGTTGCTCTCGGCATCGATGGCGCAGTAAGTGGCGTGATTGTGAATTTACTGTGCGGCGAATGTCGCCATGTGTTCGCGAATTCGCTTCATGGCTCCCTCAGTCTCGTTTCATGTCACAGGTGTGTTCGCTAAGTAAGGAGGTGTATGTGCTCAGTGACTTCATTTACGACACCACCTACTTGGACGCTAGGTGATTCACGCATGTTTGTGCTCGCTTTGAAGTCGGCTGAATATGCAGTCGCTGTTCAGGTTCACTTCATAGTGTGATGCCGTGTTTCTCTCGGCGTCGATGGCGCGGTAACCGGCGTGATTGTGAATGTAATGTACGGCGAATGTCGCCATGTGCTCGCCAACTCTCTTCATGGCTCCCTCAGTCTCGTTTCATGTCACAGGTGTGTTCGCTAAGTAAGGAGGTGTATGGGCTCAGTGACTTCATTTACGACACCACCTACTTGGACGCTAGGTGATTCACGCATGTTTGTGCTCGCTTTGAAGTCGGCTGAATATGCAGTCGCTGTTCAGGTTCACTTCATAGTGTGATGCCGTGTTGCTCTCGGCGTCGATGGCGCAATTAGTGGCGTGATTGTGAATGTACTGTGCGGCGAATGTCGCCATGTGTTCGCGAACTCTCTTCATGGCTCCCTCAGTCTCGTTTCATGTCACAGGGGTGTTCGCTAAGTAAGGAGGTGTATGCGCTCAGTGACTTCATTTACGACACCACCTACTTGGACGCTAGGTGATTCACGCATGTTTGTGCTCGCTTTGAAGTCGGCTGAATATGCAGTCGCTGTTCAGGTTCACTTCACAGTGTGATGCCGTGTTGCTTTCGGCGTCGATGGCGCGGTAATCGGCGTGATTGTGAATGGAATGTGCGGCGAATGTCGCCATGTGCTCGCGAACTCTCTTCATGGCTCCCTCAGTCTCGTTTCATGTCACAGGTGTGTTCGCTAAGAAAGGAGGTTATGTGCTCAGTGACTTCATTTACGACACCATTTACTTGGACGCTAGGTGAATCACGCATGTTTGTGTTCACTTTGAAGTCTGCTGAATATGCAGTCGCTGTTCAGGTTCACTTCACAGTGTGATGCCGTGTTGCTCTCGGCATTGATGGCGCGGTAAGCGGGGTGATTGTGAATGTAATGTGCGGCGAATGTCTCCATGTGCTCGCGAACTCTCTTCTTGGCTTCCTCACTCTCGTTTCATGTCACAGGTGTGTTCACTAAGTAAGGAGGTGTATGTGCTCAGTGACTTCATTTACCGCACCATTTACTTGGACGGTCAGTGAATCACGCATGTTCGCGCTCACTTTGAAGCCTGCTGAATATGCAGTCGCTGTTCAGGTTCACTTCACAGTCTGATGCCGTGTTGCTCTCGGCATCGATGGCGCGGAAGCGGCGCGATTGTCAGTGTAATGTGTGGCGAATGTCGCCATGTGCTCGCGAACTCTCTTCATGGCTTCGTCAGTCTCGTTTCATGTCACAGGTGCGTTCGCTAAGTAAGGAGGTGTATGTGCTCACTGACATCATTTACGACACCATTTACTTGGACGCTAGGTGAATCACGCATGTTTGTGCTCACTTTGAAATCTGCTGAATATGCAGTCGCTGTTCAGGTTCACTTCACAGTGATGCCGTGTTGCTCTCGGCATCAATGGCGCGGTAAGTGGTGTGATTGTGAATGTAATGTTCGGCGAATGTCGCCATGTGTTCGCGAACTCTCTTCATGGCTCTCTCAGTCTCGTTTCATGTCACAGGTGTGTTCGCTAAGTAAGGAGGTGTATGTGCTCAGTCACTTCATTTACGACACCATTTACTTGGACCCTCGGTTAATCACGCATGTTTGTGCTCACTTTGAAGACTGCTGAATATGCAGTCGCTGTTCAGGTTCACTTCACAGTGTGATGCCGTGTTGCTCTCGGCATCGATGGCGCGGTAAGCGGTGTGATTGTGAATGTAATGTGCGGCGAATGTTGACATGTGCACGCGCACTCTCTTCATGGCTTCATGAGCCTCGTTTCGTGTCACAAGTGTGTTCGCTAGATACGGAAGTGTGTGCGCTAACTTTTCTAATCTGCTGAATGTGCAGTCGGTGTTCTGGTTCACTTTACAGTGCTCGATTTCATCCTTCGACTGATCGCTGAATTATGCCTTGCTTGCTGACCATACTTGCTGTTCAGCTAATTGATATGTGTAATAGGAGTGGCGTGAGTACGGTAATTGGAAGTTGTGTGCGATGTATTTATTTCTCAGTATGGAAAGCCAGCAGCCCATTGTACGGGCCGAATGGCGTGCGGCAGCTACTACCATATTTTAATTGCGAAGGTGTTGTCACTTCCTAACTGATTCGTAGAAAAATAGGCGATAAAAAGTGTCTGAGCGCTCTTAATTGACACGAGAGGAAGCGTGTTCTTGAGATTTTGCTGTGTTCCGAGATAAAAGTTTTCTTGTTAACGTTGGCAGCGCGTAGGCAGCGGGAGGTGCGGTTCAATTTCAACTTTTTTTTTCGTCATGCACGCTTATTAAAGCTTTCTCTGCACAGTACCTCTTAGCTTTTTGGTCAGAAAGAGCATAGCCCAGAAAATTTTAAAGCGTATGTTCAAGGAAGACCGTGTCTCAGTTGAAACACGTACATGATGCACTGAAAGTGTCGCGAACCAACAACCCTAGCTTTGCAGTTGAAGTACGTGAGAAGGCTGGCTATAGAATAGGACAATAAGGAAATAAAAAAGCTCAGACCACGAAATTCACGTTCTATTTTTATGCCATATATTCAGCTGTTCTAACTGGCCTAAGAATGAGTGTAATTCACAGCGAAAATACATAACACACGTTTTTATTGTGACCATTCTCACCGAAAAACTGTATCTTAAGGGTACGCTCGGCGGAGTGCAACGGGTTAGCATGATTTTTTTTTGCAATAAATACGCTTCATAACATCCTATGATACCATTTCCTACGGCCAATCTATCAGTCAGGCATGAGTATTGCGCCATGGCAAATTATCACCTCACAATTGCCGTCAAGGTTCTAACCAGTAAACAGATATTCTGTCGAGTAAACGTGTATCGTTTACTCGAAATGTATGCACAGTCTGTTCAAAAGATACAGATATCAAGAGCCGATCAAATGGAAGGCTATGTAGCAGGGTTGCCGTTGGTGGCTACTTTGCGCGAAATTGGCTACTTTTGGACCCCATTGGCGACGAAAATTTCAAGTTGGCGCCATGGCTCTTTTTTAAACTTGTGGTTTTGCTTATTCAAAATAGTTTTATTTATTCATCAATAATAAAGACTCTGTTGATATACCGCTTCTGTTCTATTTGGCTAGAAATTCGGCGATAGTATCAAATGACATGGCTACTTTTGCTACTTTTGGCGTGAGTTCTGGCGCCTTTTCATGTCCACCCAACGGCAACCCTGCTATGTAGCGCGTTCTTTTCAATCACTGAGCAGAGCGAACGGATACGGTGAAGTACCCTGTCGCGTGTAAGCTTTTCCAGCAAACTTCAAGTAGGTTATTGCAGAAACAAGTGTTGTGCAAGGGGGCAAATTCTTTGCGGCCAACTCTATGCAGTCATGTATGGCGCCATTCTTCAACGTTTTTCCCGCGTGGAATGAAAAAAAATTACACCATCTCCCGCTAAAGGGAACCATGTGTAGATGTGAAGCAGCGGGCGCTAACGCTTACACTGGCCGTGGCGTTGACGCTGGCGCTATCGCAGCGTTGCACAGGAGAGAAAACTGGGGAGGCGCAAAGCACGCAGTGATGGAGCGGTGTTTCCTACTGGAACATGCCAATCGCTGCTAATGGGCAATGAGAGACAGAAGATTCCGACTGTACACAGAGACCCGCAGTCGGCTTTTAGTTAACGCGCACGCTGCGAATTTTTATTGTTCAACAACGCACAGGAGAAATCTCCCACCGGCACCACCTTGGATGTCAAGATCCATTGCCATATATACGCGATGGACAGTGAACGGTTGTGCAGCGCGAGCAGTCGGTTTTTTCAACCAAGAAACTCGCTAGCAGACGCTGCCTGCGTCGGCGTCACGAGGCGAGAGAGGGGGGGAGCGTAGGAGAGGAAAGAGAGGGGGGGGACGCGCATGCGCAGTGGGGTGTGGACGCTGTGGGCAGGGATGCCTAGAGGAGAGAGGGGGGGGAGCGTAGGAGAGGAGAGAGAAAGGGGGGGGACGCGCATGCGCAGTGGGAGCCCAGGCAGGGATGCCTAGAGGAGAGAGGGGGGGGAGCGTGGAGGGGTGAGAGAGGGGGGACGCGCATGCGCAGTGGGAGCCCAGGCAGGGATGCCCAGAGGAGAGAGGGGGGAGCGTAGGAGGGGTGAGGGAGGGGGGACGCGCATGCGCAGTGGGAGCCCAGGCAGGGATGCCCAGAGGAGAGAGGGGGGGAGCGTAGGAGGGGTGAGAGAGGGGGGACGCGCATGCGCAGTGGGAGCCCAGGCAGCGATGCCCAGAGGAGAGAGGGGGGAGCATAGGAGGGGAGAGAGGGGGAGGAGAGGTTTTTTTTTATTTTTATTTTTTTTAAAGGGTTTGCGCATGCGCAGTAAGGGAGGCCACGCCGCACACCACCACCGTATTAAGCTTCGCCATAAGATGCTTCACATCTAAAAGAAAGCACGACCAGACCACGTTCAGTAGCTACTAAGGTATACTTCCTTCCATCTGCATGGTACAAGAAAAGAGACAAAATACTCCTAGGGCCTTTGATAATGTGAAAAGCCCAAACGCTCGCGCCCATAGCGCTTGGAAGGTATACGGCAGTGGGAGGTCATGTGATGTGAGTAGGCCAATCGCATCGGCGGCGGCGCGCGGAAAGCAGATGTGATACTAATTTTTGCAGTGACTCTATGCGGAGGCACTGTAGAGCTGCCTCTGGAAGACAATGCAACCCAGGCGGGTCCATGTGCCTGGATGAAAACAAGTCATCCCCTGTGTACATCGCGTGTCGATGGAATCAAAACAGATGCAATGTACCAGGTGTTCCTGTCGCGTTTTAAGTTCCCGTCGCATTTTCAGCACCTAACAAGTTAGGATGAATTTGCACACTCGTCAATCTAAGACCCAAAAAGGCCCTGCGCAGCACAAAATACAAGCATGCATGTGATAGAGGAAGTATACACAATACAAAAAAAAAGGTTCTTCATGCAAGAACACAGCTCCGATACCTCTAAGGAAAAGGGTAATCACATACCTAGAAGGTGCTTTTTAGGTGTGTCTCGAGATTACAAAGGTTTTAATCTCGACTAAATAAAAAGCGCTGACGCAGAACGGACCTCTGTTTACTGCTGCGCGATTTTTCTCTTTCTCATTTTTGTCGCCTTATATACTTGCGATATTCTCTGAAACGATTGTTGTATGGCGCTCAACGAAATGTCCATTGAAAAGTTCCCCATCTCCCGCTAAAGGGAACCATGTGTGGATGCGAAGCAGCGGGGAGATAATTAGCTTGAGCGGGAGGAACGTCGCCGCTCTCGTTTCACGGCAGTGGTCCGGGCGCTCATCGCGGCATTGCACAGGAGACAGAATGAGGTGCGCGCGCTCCGTCTGTTTTATACCGCAGAACTACCGTGGCACCCCAGCGGAGTATGCAGCTGCCCCACCACCTGTCGTGCGCGCCGCTCTGTAGGGGATTCCTAGAGGAGAGGACGGGGGGGGACCGTAGGAGAGAAGAGAGGGGGTATGTGCATGTGCTGTGGGGGGTGTGGGACGCGGGAGCCGCTCCGTAGAGTAGAGGATACCTAGAGGAGAGAGGCGGAGAGGACGCCGGAGCCGCTCTGTTGAGTGGATGACTCCTAGAGTAGAGAAATGGGGTGAGCGTAGGAGAGGATAGGGGGGAGGGGACGCGCATGCGCTGTGGGAGGTGTGGGACGCGGGGCCCGCTACGTGGAGTAGAGGATTGCTAGAGGAGAGAAAGGGGGGTGAGCGTAGGAGAGAGAGGGGGAGGGGACGTGCATGCGCTGTGGGACGGACTAAGCCGCCTCCAAACACATGCAAGCGAGATCAAGGAATGAGGTCAACCTGGGAGACAGACACCACCTGCCTAGCCATTGCTAAGCTGCCTCTTTGTGCTCTCGACCATGACTAAAGCAATGGGGTCAACCTGGGCGACAGACACCACCTGCCTAGCCATTGCTAAGCAGCCTCTCTGTGCTCTCGGCCATGACTCTCATGACTGTAGTAGTGGTTGAAGGCCTTCATATTACTACAGTGTTCTGGTTCGCATAATGGGTGCTCTCCCCTACTTCATGAAAGTGGCCGGACGCGGGACGCGGGACGGGGGACGCGGGAACGGACGCCCCGAGCAAAAGATGCTTCGCATCTAAAACTTCCCCATCTCCCGCTAAAGGGAACCATGTGTGCATGCTAAGCAGCGGGGAGATAATCAGCTTGAGCGGGAGGAACGTCGCCGCTCTCATTTCACGGCAGCGGTCCGGGCGCTCATCGCGGCGCTGCACAGGAGAGAGAATGAGGCGCGCGCGCTCCGTCGTTTTCATACTGCGGAACTACCGTGGCGCCCCCCAGCGAAGTATGCAGCTGTCACACCACCTGTCGTGCGCGCCGCTCCGTAGAGGATTCCTAGAGGACAGGACGGGGGGGGGGACCATAGGGGAGGAGACGTGCATGCGCTGTGGGGGGTGTGGGACGCGGGAGCTGCTCCGTAGAGTAGAGGAATCCTAGAGGAGAGAGGGGGGGGGGCACGCGCATGCGCTGTGGGAGTGTCGGACGCCGGAGCCGCTCCGTAGAGTAGAGGATTCCTAGAGGAGAGAGGGGGAGAGGACGCGCATGCGCTGTGGGGATGTGGGACGCCGCTCCGTAGAGTAGAGAATGGGGGGTGAGCGTAGGAGAGGATAGGGGAGGGGACGCGCATGCGCTGCACGGGGTGTGGGACGCGGGGGCTGCTCCGTAGAGAAGAGGATTCCTAGAGGAAAGAAAGGGGGTGAGCGTAGGAGAGAGAGGGGGGAGGGGGCGCGCATGCGCTGTGAAGGTGTGGGACGCGGGAAGGAGGGACGGACTAAGCCCCTTCCAAATACATGCAAGCAAGATCAAGGAACGGGGTCAACCTGGGCGACAGACACCACCTGCCTAGCCATCGCTAAGCAGCCTCTCTGTGCTCTCGGCCATGACTCTAATGACTGTAGTAGTGGTTGACGGCCTTCATATTACTACAGTGTTCTGGTTCGCATAATGGGTGCTTCCCTACTTCATGAAAGTGGCCGGACGCGAGACGCGGGACGCGGGAAGGACGGACAAAGACCCAGGCATAAATCCTTCGCCTCTAAATACTATACTCACCCTCACAAGTTGCTTGCAGCAGGGTGGGAGCTGTGACGTATAAGCGAGCCACATACTTACTAAGCAAAACGTAGTTCTATATGAAATCACCTTATAATCTGCAAGGCTGAGACATTTGCATTTGTTTGGCGCATGCTATGTCAGAGCGAAAATATGACACATTATTCCCGCTTGGCACGTACATCCTAGGACTAATTATTGTATTCGTAACTGCCTGTTTATTCTGGTTAAGAAGCAACATGCAGACTTGACTGCCTGCTTCGATCTGTACTCATGCTTGCTACTTGCCCACTATATAGACATTAAATGATAAATGATGAAATGAGCAATCGAGAATATGCTTTGTCTTTATTATTGCGATATTGCGATCAGTTGCTTGTTCAGTCACGCCTGCTAAGAAATTGCGAGTTCATCTTTGAAACAGGGCAACACATTCCAGAATACATTGCTGTTGAAGTGCCAGGGCACAAATATAAACCGAAACACAAGTTTAGTGGGCAACACAGTACACGATGATGGGTCGACAAAATTGAGGCAGAAGGCACCAGCTTCAAGCAGCATCGCCATGTTTTCTTTCATTCCTGAACTGCCGTCTGCTTCCTTTACTCACCAAGCATGTGCATGCAAAATAAATAGAGATGCCAAGGAGCCGTCACGGCATGAATGAGCACATCTCATTTAACTAGCTCAAGCTAAAGGTCCCTAGATAAAACAAGTTTCCAAGGTAGCGACACTCATTGTTCTCTGCGCCGTCCTCCTCACTCTCTCGCTTACTCCTCCTTTTCTCCGTCATCCGCGTCTCTCATTGGTGCATTCCTCGCACGTGATGTTTCAAATGGCTAGTGGTGATATTTATTACTATGTAAAAGGTTCAAAACGAATACGCATGCGCATATGGTCCCGGTCGGATTCTTGCCGTGACAATAGACAAAATCGTAGCCAAGACATCAGCTGTAGAGAAGAAGCGTTCTAGTTGGTAACAAGTCGGTCAAGATTGCTTCGCGGTGCATGTTTGGTGCAACATCCTAGTTTTTGAACAATACTGGGCTGCTGTGCTGTCTGCTGCAGTAAAATAACAGAAGACGGTTTACCTCTCTTAAAAATCTCGTGGTATCCGAAATGGTGCGCGCCGTGAAGTGTAGGTACCGAAATTTCACGCGAAGGCTTTCTTGCAACGCCGTCGACGTGCGTCGACGCTGCTCTGCGAGGCGAGTTCATTTGTCGGTTTTTGTTGAAACGCCAGGAGCGCGTCTAGTACGCGTCTAGTATGTTCCCGTTGTTACAAATATTTGTGCGTATGCAAGAACAATTGAATATAGCTGTTGTGTTTAATGAATCCACTTTCAGGAACATTTCACACCAGACCAGTTCGAGCCACTTTTTCTAGAACGCGGCATAAAGAAGCTGAAACGCGATGCTTCGGGACATCTCACTGGTAGAACTGTCACTTTTAGTGAAGTTGCATGCACCCGCGTTGCAATGTCGCAGTCTCTTCCTTAGTGACCCAGATACTTAGTGACCCAGATCATGACTACGGAAATGGACGTATTTTCCCGGAAAACTGTCATCACAGCGCTGCTAATCAAGCGTTCCTTCCAGCATGGCCGGGGTTTTCCCTCATTTGCCCGAGCAAAACACTGTATTCAGAGAACTGGACGAACAATATTTCGTAGTATTTGAGGCGCCATGGCTAGCGGTGCCAAATATATAACTTGCCCGACGTTGCCACTTGGTAAAACTCACGTCATACTTCTTTTTATGCTGTACTTTTTTCCTCAACTAAATAACCGCTTATTCTTTATCTCATGTCCTTCTATTAAACTATAATTGCTTCTATTCGTCGTAATAACTCAACAGAAACATTCCCTTTGTAGTGACAAATACGGTTATTGGTAGAGAGACGATGAAGAAGACGGTTGTTGTGGTTGATGCTCGAGCTAGTTCTGCTGTGGCCACTGACTGCTGTCTCATTGCCGCTCGTCACATAAAACGGTTGCCTTACCTCGACTGCTTAACTCCTTCTATCAATTGGTGGAGATGCTGTGCCGCAAGTTAGCGCTGGTGTTCGTGTCCCTCCTTTTCCTTGTGTCTTCGTCGTTTTGCGCTGAAAACCACTCATCATGATTAACGCAATCCAACTGGCCC
Source organism: Rhipicephalus appendiculatus (assembly GCA_030522465.1). Classification (NCBI taxonomy): domain Eukaryota; kingdom Metazoa; phylum Arthropoda; class Arachnida; order Ixodida; family Ixodidae; genus Rhipicephalus; species Rhipicephalus appendiculatus. The sequence continues at coordinate 20,540 of JALIZH010013789.1, read as the reverse complement.
AAATGTCAGTTCTTCTGAAGTTAAAGAAGCTTACGATGCCACTTTCCGACGTCTCTCTCCGTACTGCAACTGCGCACCACATCCAACATTCTCTGGCGTGCACGGCTCGGCTCGCCATCCAGAACGTTTTGTATATAGTCGAATTCGTTGTCTTTTCACCAGGTTCGCACGACATCATCTGGGCTGGGACTTACTTTCCGCTCATCATGCCGTCGTTCACTGTGCACGTGCCGAACTAGAGTTGTCGACGATGTGTGAACTGTCCTTGTGTGAAGCGCCGATGTCTGACAGCAGAAGAATTGACATTTGGGCAAGTTGGAATTGCTTATGCATCTTTGAACTAGCAGCGCAAGAAACGAGGACACAAGAAAAGTACAACACACCAACAGCGCCTTTATTTTCACACGGCTATCAAGGACGCGAGCTTACTTGGATTATATAGGTCATAGTAGTTAGGACAAATGATGTTGGTGTGTTGTACTTTTCTTGTGTCCTCGTTTCTTGCGCTGCTAGTTCAAAGATGTCTGACAGGCCTTCCGCCCAGGCATTAACTCCTCGAGTCGTCATCGCTATGGACATCCACATCCCTCCGCTATCCTCTGTTCTTGTGCAACTCTCTTGCGCCGAAGCGTCCTCTGTCACCGCCCTGTTTGTACCCTCCGAAGCCTTCGGCTCTCGCAAGAGCTTCCTTCTCCCATTCACAGTTGTCACTACAGAAAAATCATGGGGCGCCATTTATATAACGAACCCGTTTTCCTCCCCGGCCACCTTATTCCGTGGTGAACTCATCGGTCGCCTTGAGGAAATCGATTCTGTTTACTCCAGTCACCTGCCTGATGGATCGCCACCTCACGTCAGCAGCATTACTCCTGATGTCCCTACCGCTTCATCTCCCGAGGCATTCCTCCCATCGATTGACTCGGAACTCCCCGCTGCCCAGCGTAACCAACTCTTGGCGCTACTGGATCGCTTCAGAACGTCATTCGACCATAGCCAGCCTTCCTTGGGCCGCACGTCTGCCACTGTTCGCCACATTGACACCGGCACTCATGCACCTTCGCGCCAGCGTCCATATCGAGTCTCACACGCTGAACGCCGTGTCATTGACGAGCAGGTGAACGAAATTCTTCAACGTGGCGTAATACAACCTTCAAACAGCCCTTGGGCATCTCCGGTAGTACTGGTGAAGAAAAAGGACGGCAGCATCAGATTCTGCGTTGATTATAGGCGTCTTAATAAGATCACGCGAAAAGATGTTTATCCGCTGCCCAGAATCGATGACGCTCTCGACTGCCTGCAAGGAGCACAGTTCTTTTCTTCTTTAGACCGTCGATCGGGCTACTGGCAGGTCCCTATGAATGAAGCCGACCACTCCAAGACTGCGTTTGTAACTCCAGACGGATTGTACGAGTTTAACGTGATGCGCTTCGGCCTCTGTAATGCGCCTGCCACCTTCGAACGTCTCATGGATAACGTCCTCAGAGGCCTAAAATGGAACACATGCCTGTGCTATTTGGATGACGTCGTCGTTTTTTCGAAGGACTTCGACTCCCACCTCAGCCGCCTCGCAAGTGTGCCTCACTTGTCTTGCAGACGCTGGACTCCAGCTGAATTCGAAGAAGTGCCATTTTGCCGCCCGCCAGCTTAACCATCTTAGGACATGTTGTCAGCAAGTATGGTGTCCGTCCTGATCCTTCCAAGCTTCGCGCTGTCGCCGACTTCTCCAGGCCGTCTACACTAAAAGAACTCCGTAGCTTCATCGGCCTCTGCTCATACTTTCGGCCGTTTTGTGCGCAATTTCGCCACTATAATCGCCCCCCTGACACAGCTACTTGCCGACAACCACGACATCTCGGCGTGGTCTCCTGCATGCGACAAAGCATTCGCGTCTTTACGCCATCTTCTGACATCCCCACCTATCCTACGCCACTTTGATCCGGACGCTCCAACCGAAATCCATACGGACGCTAGCGGAGTAGGCCTCGGCGCTATTCTTGCCCAGCGCAAATCTGTGTTCGATGAGTTTATAGTTTCCTACGCTAGCCGCACCCTCACTAAAGCCGAAAAGAATTACTCAGTCACGGAAAAAGGATGTCTTGCCATCGTTTGGGCAATAACGAAATTCCGACCTTACGTATATGGCCGCCCATTCGACGTCGTGACTGATCACCACGCATTGTGTTGGTTGTCGTCATCAAAAAGATCCATCTGGTCGCCTAGCTCGTTGGGCGCTACGTCTACAAGATTATGACATACGTGTAGTCTATCGGTCAGGCCGTAAGCATTCGGACACCGACGCTCTCTCTCGCTCGCCACTTCCCCATGAGTGTGTTACTGTGTCTCTTTCCGGCGGCGGATGTTCTTCACTTGAGCTTGCCGACATGTCCTCTGAGCAGCGCCAGGATCCGTGGATAGCGTCTCTTATAGAGTACCTGTCTCATGCGTCTCCACGTACCGCCAACCGCTCACTTCGACGAACTGCTCGCCACTTTGCAATCCGTGAAGGCCTTCTGTACCGTCGAAACTACTTATCCGGTGGCCGCAAATGGTTGCTGGTAATCCCTCGCACACCTACGTTCCGACGTATGTGCCTCCTTCCACGCGGATCCGCAATGCGCCCATGCTGGTGTGGTGAAGACGTATGCCCGCCTCCGGATCCGATACTACTGGCGCGAAATGTACCGCTTTGTTCGGCAGTACGTCCGTTCATGTTCCCTGTGCCAACGCCGGAAGAGCTCTCCTCACACGACTACAGGGCCACTCCAACCACTGCCTTATCCTTCTCGGCCTTTCGACCGCATTGGAATCGACTTGTACGGTCCCCTACCGTACACACCAAATGGAAACCGCTGGGTTATCGTAGCCGTGGACCACCTTACGCGCTACGCTGAAACTTCGGCGCTTCCTGAGGCCACCGCGCGTGAAGTCGGCTTGTTCATTCTTCGCAACCTCGTTCTCCGGCACGGTGCACCTCGCGAGCTCCTCAGTGACCGTGGGCGTTTCTTCTCGTCCGAAGCCGTAGAAGCCCTCCTTCGCGAATGCAACATCGTGCATCGAACTACCTCCGCATATCACCCCCAAACCAACGGGATGACCGAGCGCTTTAATCGCACGCTAGGTGACATGCTCTTCATGTATGTTTCCGATGACCACACGAATTGGGACCGGCTACTGCCATTCGTTACGTATGCTTACAACACCGCCATTCAATCTACTACTGGATTCTCCCCGTTCTTCCTCCTCTACGGTCGGGAACCTTCCTCGTTCTTGGACACTATCCTTCTGTACCGTCCAGATCCTTCAAAATCGACGACTCTAGCCGAAGCTGCCACTTATGCCGAAGAATGTCGGCAGCTCACACGTTCCCTTACCACGCAAGATCAGGCTCGCCAGAAGCACTCTCATGACCGAAGCTTATCTCCTTCGTCATACTCCCCTGGAACACTCGTGTGGCTCCGTGTGCCCTCATCTGCTCCCGGCCTTTCTTTAAAGTTCATGCATAAGTATGATGGTCCTTATCGGGTCCTGCGCCAGACGTCCCCAGTCAACTACGTTGTTGAGCATGTTCAGCCACCTATAGATCAACGGCGCTGCGGTCGCGAGACTGTGCACGTCGACCGACTGAAGCCTCACTACAACTCACCAGTCCTACCTGTGCCATAGGTCGCCAGGATGGCTCCTTTTCCACCGGGGAGTGGTTGTAGTGACAAATACGGTTATTGGTAGAGAGACGACGAAGACGACGGTTGTTGCGGTTTTATGCTCGAGCTAGTTCTGCTGTGGCCACTGACTGCTGTCTCATTGCCGCTCGTCACATAAAACGGTTGCCTTACCTCGACTGCTAAACGCCTTCTATCACCTTTTTAGGGGCGAAGCTCCTTAAGCCGTGGGTCGTGCGTCCCCGATGTATGTATGTAGTAGCCACCTCTCGTTTAGTTCGTGGAGTGTCCGCTAGATGGCGGTACTTGTATATGATGAAAACACGGCTCAAGGCCGGCTAGATAACCGAGGACGACGAAGTGGGAAGCTCGAGCAGCAACCACGATTTCTCTGAGGAAGACGACGCTCAGGGTCTTCGGTTCTTCGGACTTCAACGCCTGATGCTCACCACCCCTTCACGAAGCGGTTCTGCCAGTCCGATCCCGCAACCCGTTGCTGCAGTGGATACTCCTGTCCACCGCTACAGTCGCCAACTGCGAGGCCTTAGTCCCGAGGCCATCCCTCTGGAACTTCTCCAGCCAAGCCCTACATCAGGAGAAATGGCCACCGCCGGCGCTTCACAGGTGACTGTTGAGCAGCCGATGCGAGATGCGAGATGTTATGAAAATATGAATGATGTCATATATGGCACCTGCCATTGGACGCTTGCGAGCATAAAAGGCACTCGCTCTTGGTGCGCACTCGGAGTCGTCGGATGGATAAGGCTGCTGCGGAGCGGCGAGCGCGCAAGGCGGCGGCTGCTCGGCGACGCCGCCAAGATCCTGCCGTTCGAGAACGAGAGGCCCAGGCGGCACGAACCCTGTGCGCACACGTAGATGACTTGGAACGGGATCCCATACTGACTGCAATCGACGTCCTCTGTCTCACCGAGACCTGGAACGCAACGAGACCATACATGAAAGGATACGTTCCCGTCGCTTGCGTCGACGATTCCGAGCGTCATGCCGGTGGCGTCGCAATCTACGTAAAGCACTCGGATAAGGCCCAAAATATAAAACTACCACCGACCGTAGATAGCGACAACGGTGAACACGCTGCCATCGATTTCGACGGCATCGTCATTAAGACAGTATACCTTGCACCCAATCTCTCCACTGGAGACGTGAAAGCGTGCATCGACGAGGCAATGCGTAAATACGACAGGAACAGACCGTTTCTACTCGTCGGCGATTTCAACGTTGACGTTGCAGATGCAAATAAGCACTGGTTGATGCAACACATGGCAATGAGATATGGACTCAGATGCATATCGTTTGACCACCCGAAACCAACCACCATCAGGGGGGACTTGCATCGATATAGTGTTTGCCAACTTCAAGGTAACACCCACACAAGAACCGCTTTCCCTGCATTTCACCCATCACAAAGCGGTGATAATGAAGGGACCACGGAAACCCACAATAAAAGTTTGATGTTTAACATTTCTCACGTGTTTACTTTAGTGGGGCGAATGACTCGTATTCACGGTTTACCGATGATGCCCTCCGGAGCTTCGCCCCACTCATCATCATTCACCCCGTGGATATGCTGTAATTTTTTATGCGCGTTTTGAAAGGGGGTGCTCCAGGCAAATAATCGAGGATGAAAAGGGTGGGTGTCGCTACCTTGGAAACTTGTTTTATCTACGGACCTTAGCTCAATCCAAAGTATAACAGCATAACAAATACTTCATGAATTCCACCTTATCACCAATTCGATGCTAGGTAAGCTGGAATGAGCCAATTTACAAGTTTTATCCCACAGGAACGTGATCACGATGCTGACAAACAGTAAACGGCGCTGCACTGTTCAACAACGATGAAACACAAGTGCCGTTTGAGTCCTGCCCGCTACAATGCACATAACAATCTCGCAGTCGTCACAAATTTACTCCCGTAGGGCCACGTCAAGGCGCAGTGGTTCTGCTTATCAGAGAGTTTTAAAATAGCGTATGCAAAAGCTTTGCGCTAGCGTCGCGCATGCATCGTACGCGAACCTGTTGCGGGCTCCAGTTAGGTGACATCCACAACGCCCGCAACTTTGCGTACGGTATTCTAAAACTCTCGATTATGTTCGTCACTCACAAAGGTGCGTATGGCTGCGTCTCTACGACACATCGTCCGAGTGCGGTGACACAGCCTTGCACTAATTTGCACACAGTGAACAATCTCATGAGCCACTTGCCCTTAATTTCTCAAACTGTCAGCCATGGAGGTCGGCCACCACATGCGGAGGCTAATTCCGTTGATTCCTCGAACGACTCGAACTTGACCGGTGCTCCAAGAACCGCGGGAATCGCGCACAATCTTTAACCACCGCACAAACGAAGTACAGGGCTTTCTCACTCGAAACTATAACTTTTTCCGTTGATGTTCCTGTGGGCGCAAGTCGCTGCGCCCAACAAAAAGAAATAACATTTGGCTTTGGCTGTGGATGACTGTGGCTTACATTGTTGTTTTCTTGAAAAAAAAAGTCTTTAAAATTAAGCATACATGGATGTTATTTAACAAAATAATAAAAAATATATAACAAGGTTTATTTATCTTGAAGAATAATTTATACGGCTCAATCCAAATTATCTTGTAGCCAGTTTTTTTTTTGTTCTAGCAGACGACAGGTTTCTGCCGGCACGGACGCAGTAGTGCGGCTTGACGTTTTTCTGTGTGGTGTTTTACGCCGAAGCAAAACTCCACATTAGTTGTATCGTATGCACGTTCTCAATGAACCACGGGACGAGTACAAGTAGTAACGCTTTTACACGAGACAGGCATTTCGTTGCATCGAAGCAAAAGGAAGCAAACTTTCCTGATCAGCTGGTTTGGCCGCTGCGTAACGACACTGGCCTGTATGTGCCATGGAATTCTTAGTTCGAATTCTTAGTTATGCAATTGGCCCATGCCACATGCTGAATAACCGATCGAGCGAGATAGCGACTAGTGCGTCTCAAATTAGAGTGGAACACAGACGGCGCACGTAGCACTCTGATTTCGCACGACGACCGACTAAATCGCAAAAGAGCCTTGAGGAACAAGCTTCAGCTTCTCAAGCTGGTGCCTGAGCTACACTGGATTTATTTTCAACTGCAACAGCTTCACCAAAAGCGAGTAGCTTCATGGTTTCACGACAACCGACTGTGAAAAAAGACGAGAAAAGCGGGCGTCGCCAGGCGAGATACGATCGCCAAATGTGAGTTCACAATAATGAATACAATCGCATGTCGTGCTCGAAAACGGCAAATGTGTTGAGTGAAGTTTTCTTTATATTAAGGCTGCATATTGCCAATTGGTTTGTGGCGTAGCGCAACTCTTGTGAAGCAGTGACCTCGCCTGTCATTGGTTGGAGCATCCATTCAATTTTTTTGTTTTTTTTTTGTTGAACTAGTTATTACACTGCTGTCTCTAAGTTTTATCGGGCTACACACGCGATCGCACACGCAAAAAAGGAAAGGAAACGCATTGTGGTACTCAGCTTGAAAATAGTTTACTTTTTTTGTGCCAGAATTCAGTTTAAGATATTACAAAAAATAATGACTGCAGCAAGTGATCGAACTAAATCAGAAAACAAGGTGCACAATGTCAAGAGATAGAAACTGGCTAATCGACTCTATCTGGAATATGACTGCAGCTAAATATCTGGACGATTGAGCTCGACAAAGGAAATTAAGGCTGTTAAATTGATAATTTAAATCAGGTCAGGGGACTAGGGATGCGACACAATAAAGACATCAGTTTAGAGGAAAGCTGTGTCCTATGTAATGCAAAGGGTGCCGAATTGAATGCAAGCAAATAACTCAGAAAATGGAGTGTAAGAAATTTGGGCTACATAAAACGTGGTTGTTTGACCAAGGATGGGGAATTTCGAATTTTGTTGAGAGGTGTTCATACCACACTTGTACACGTTACAGAAAATAAGTAACCGATTACCATTACAATTGCTTCCTTCAAATTGCAGTGTTCAATACAGCCCCAGAAAACTAACTGAACAATTAAAGAAATGTAATCAATTGCTTTTGCATTACTTTGCATTAAAATTTTATTGCCATAACACAATAGCACAAGTTTGCTATTACTGCAATGAACCACTGCGGTTAATTGTATGGGAGAGAGAAGGCTCGATGCTTGCGTAAAGGCTCGAGGCCTATATTGTGGCTTCTGCGATATAGTGTTGCACGTTTTTCAATATTGTAGCTGGTTCTTCCATGCTTCCTCATTCAGAGGTCAGCTGATTCACTAAACTCCTAACTCTCTGAATGCATGCATCAAATTGTGCATGTAAAAAGCCTTTACTTTGTCACACTATTACACATGTGTTTCCTTGTAGCCAATGATCTACATTCTAATAAATCATTTGTTGCTTCTCCAAACTCCTTATTTAGAAAGGGGCCCTTTTTGTCATACAGCATGTAAACATGTACATCTCAAGCATCATGCAAGAGCACTATCAATTGCAATTTTTCAAAAGAACCTAGCTCTGTGAGAGTTTGTCAATCTGCAATGAATGCAGTTAGGTATGCTTGCACGCATCACTTGTTCTTTCATTCAATATTTCCCTATTCTTTTTCTGCCCAACTTTCCCCTCCGGCCACATGGGGCAACATATCATTGCTATCTGGTTGGTCCCTCGATATTTTGTCTTTTTTTTCTCCCTCTATCTCGCTGCGTACCTATGTAGTTTCAGAAGTATATTTACATGCTCAAAGACTCATGAACTTGAGAAAGGTAGAGCTCAGTGGTAAATTTCGTTCACACTTCCACGTTTCAAAGTTGGCTACTTGATGTCATGCATCAAGAGTCATAAATCAAATCGTGGCATTCACATTAGTGCTAGCGGTGTAAGCCACTGAATTTCTACAAGTTTGGGATCTTCAAGAGCGAACTTCCAAATGATGACACAAGTACAAATATGTTTGTCAACGTGGGTTTTTGGGCTAGTTGGTTATATGTGTCACAGTGTGGCATAGAGCCAACCCACACAGATGAGGAACAGACAACAGGATAAACAGTTGAAAGTTAGTACTTGTCCTGTAGTCCCTTCCTCGTCTGTGCGAGTTAGCGCTATGCCACAGTTTGACCCAAGTATGTCATTCGTCACTGGTGATTGGAGCAGCATGCATCGTTCTTGGCACACATGTACCACAATTTGTTAGGAAATGAGACACTTCAATTGACTACATAACCTGTAGATAGACGTATTTACAGTAGTGAAATCAAAATTGCAACACCAGTCATTCTTGGTGAAAGCAGTGAGTTTGCTCTTGTATGGATGTAAGTTCGCAATTTCCCACTCTATGGTTGGAATACAGAAACACCTGAGTGCAAGAGTACACTTTTTGTGCGAATAAATTGAAAATAGAGAAGCTCTTTAAAAAAACTGCAGACATCTCCTGAGACATACGTACATATGACGCTGTGTACAAGCATGGCACAACATGCAGGAAATGTATATTTTATCAAAACCAGTGTCTTGGAAAAGTTAAGATGCCAACGTATACAGAACACTCAGGTACAGTAGTTTATGACCCGTGTACATATTGTCTACCTTATGGTGCATTTAATGTGGTCCTTGAGAAAGCACATTAGTGTAGCTAGAGCAAGTGACATTAACATGCCTCTGACCATGCGATACATAATACAGTGGCAATACTCCTTTATACTGTCAAAGGGAGAGTGCCTGTGTTAAGTGCATCTTTCCAGTCTGCAAAGCTTACAGGACTCTGTCTCCTATTATTGATGTCATTGGTGGTTTAATAGTAAGAATACCAGAAAAAATTGGGGGGACCCTTAAGCTTCGCCTTTAAGAGTTGAACGCGATAGCGATATCCCGTCCCTGTTGCGTACTTCAATCACTTAGTGCATACTATGTAATGGGTAGTATGCTTTATACCAGGAGAAATTATGCGCGGCTAATGTGGGAAATGTTTTCCAACTTGCTATGCACCCACTACGTGGTGTTAAGGGAATACGCGCAGTAAGGTGTGTGCCGTTTGTAATGGGTGGCTGGCTTTAAACTATGGAATCGTTATGATAGTCACATATTCTGACGCCCGATGGCAATGTACGCTTGTACCACGCAATATTCCTGGGATATTACATGTTATATTGCGACGCATATATAAAGGACGCTTGCGTTTGCGAAGCACGGAAGTTATCGATCCTCACTCGGACCCGAAAATTTTTATTATTTATTTTATTTGCATCTTTCTCGACTTTTCGGTCATGGACAAGATAATGATTTTTCGGTCACGGACAAGATGATGATTTTTCGCTCACAACCAACGACGCCGACGCCGACGCCGGAATTTCTGCGAAACGAGCTCTTTAACGCTATCGCGTTAATAGCTCGAAACCACATAGCTATGGTTAAACGAAAAGAATATTTATGATCTTGTTGCGGCAAAGGGAACTGCTCTTCATTGCCAGTGTTTAAAAACGTGTGGCTACATATGTTTAACTGTTAATTTTGTGCTGTATACTGAACGGCAGCTAAAAAACTTTGTTCACCTATTTCCAGGACACGTAAATTACAGCCTACCTCATAAAGCTTCTGGTTCGCCAATCCTTGAAGGAAGAAAAATGTTTTTGTTGCTACAACAGGTACATACTTTTGTTGCACCAAATAATACACACTTTTTTTTCTGTAATAGAGATCTCTTGCCTATAACAAATTGGAACACCTCCCACGATTGACACAAGTAAAATCCCTCGTAACCTTACAGCCCACTCCAACCACATCCGCAGAGTTCTTGCTTCATTTATTTGCAGGTAAGATGAGTTAAGATGAGCTACCTCAAAATACAAACGCCTGTGTCACTGTTTCTTCGGCTTTTGTTGGCTTGTGGCTATTGCCTTTTTGTTTACATGCCAAAGCACAGCATTGATGTCTTGCAGTGCTACTTCAAAGCTGTTTATACAGATGATTAGAGTAGTATTATTTGCAGGAAACTTCAATCCTAACTTATTTTCTGTGTGTTCAAAGAAACATAACTAAATTTAGCCCAAGTGGGTTTGCCTCCTTCAGAATGCGTACTGTGGGAGATGACAAAAAGAATCGCTTAATGCGTGAGCATTCCCTGGCTACTTCCCAAGCATATTATTCGGTCTGTGAGGTTGTGCCTTTCCCATAGGAATAGGCCCTTGATAGTAAATACATGGGAAACACTTGGTGGTATATAGTGAGCAACGACTCGAACCAATGACTTACTAAATGTGCTAGGGCATGAACCCCCATCCTTCTGAACATATGCGCGGTACAGAACCCTCGACCTACAATGTTTACAGAACTCAAACCCTGATCTTCTCACGTGTTTAAATACGGAACCCCCGATGAACGTTCAAACTAAATATATTGCAACTCAAACCCCAATCTCTTCAGGAGCATAGGGTATTGAAACCCTGACCTTCTAAGTAAAACCTGTGGCTTATGCTAAATGTGTTAGACTTGAACACCAAACCTTCCAAGCATTTAGGGTGTCAAAACCTTGACGTGCAAGATATTCGAGGAAGCTTCAACCCGAAACCTTTCAAGTGTGCAGTATACAGAATCCTTGACATCCGAAGTATATAAGCACTCGAAGACCAAACCTTCAAAACATGTAGCGTATCGATCCCCTCGAGCTCTCAATCCTTGACATCTGAAGTATAAAGGAACCTGAACACTGAACCTTCCAGTGTGTAGCGTATCAACCACCTGACCTCCACATTATAGGAATACTCGAGCCTCCGAACCTTACAAAGCATGTCTGTGTATTGAACCTTCAATTGCCTGAGCGTGTAGGCAATCAGATAATCGTCTTCTAAAGCACTCAGGCACTCTAACGCCAAACTTTCCAAAGTGTATAGTACCAAACGCTCGACCTCAGAACCTTTCAAGCCTCTAGGTCAAGGGTATCGAACCTGCCTCTGAAGCAAAACCCACAACATATTACACCAAATGTGTAAGAACTCGAACTGTGCACCTTCCGATTATGTAGTCTATTGAACCCTTGACAGCTGTATGTACAGGCACTGTAACACCGAACATTTTAGGAGTGTAGTGCAGGGTATAAAAATGTTGACCCGATGTACAAGGGACTTATATGAACCCCAAAACTTCCAAATGCAGAGGCTGCGAAACCCTAGATGACATGTGCTTCATACATTCAAAATTTCATGAGTCAGCAATATTTTCGCACAGATTGGGCATGGGACAAGATCAATCACATTAGATAATATCATATCGTGCGTCACAGTTGTAACGAAAGCAATTTTTCTGTGAATTGACCATTATACAGCTCTAATTAAGGCTTTGTAATGTAAGTTGAGCCTTGGCTTTGTACTATTCTTGCCACGCATTAACTGCTATTTCACTACAGGTGTTTATTTTGTTTACTGGTGTTTTATTTCATTCATTGTAGTCCACCTGACACAGCTTGACGTAAGCATAGGTCGGGCGAACTCACTTATGAGTCAACTCACTAGGTCTCTTTCAGACTCAAATCGAGCCATGAGTCTGAGTCTGAGTGGGTTCGTGCGAGTAATCTTATGGTGAATTTGAGTCCGAGTGAGTCCGGCTGAAGAAAATTTTCGTGAGTGTGAGTCCGAGTGAGTTCGGCTCAGGAAAATTTTCGGTCCGTCTGAGTGCAAGTGAGTCCAAAGAGCACGATATACTTCTTGAGCGAGTCTGAGTGAGTTCCAGGGCTTAAAGTCAGGGGGGGAACCAGGGGGGGCCGGCCCCCCTTTCCATTCTTTGAGGGGCTCGGCCCCCCTTGGCAGATCAACTGTACCACTCCTGCACCCATTTGACAAGCGCTGGTGTTGTTGATTTTTTGGGCAGTAGTGATGTGTACGGAGAAATTATAAGTCAATATACCTAATTTGTATAACATTCTTAAGAATGCGTTCAGGGCTAGAGAAAGTTTGTTTCATATATATATATATATATATATATATATAAAATGTCCGCCGCCCTACGAGCCCCCCCCCCCTCCAATGATGGGAGACTTTAACCCCTGGTGAGTTCCACTTTTTTTGCAGACCTATGGCGCAATCTACTCGTCTTCCGCCTTACTATCAGCCTTATCTGGATTCACGTATATACTCACGTCCACTCACACTTGTTCCAAAGCAGTGTCGTTCGCACACCATTTCAATATTTCTTGTTCACAGGCAGGAATTACGTAGGGGGTGCCTTGACCCTCACCTCTACGCCAACTCTTCCAGGGAAGTTCTTAATCTTATGTTGTCATGTCTTTCAACAAAACTGACCTTTTGGTTTGCGAGCACTCATAACTCGTATTCGAAGGTACTAAATCAAAAGGTGCCAAGAAGAGCACCAATTATGTGAGTTATTGGTGTTAAAGAGCGTTGACACTATGGCTGAAAAGCTAATTCTAGGTTAACGGACTCATGAGTCGACTCACTCGGACTCACTCAGACTCAGGTTAAGCTGTGAGTCTCTGTCTGAATGAGTCCGGGCAGGGGCGTAAGCAGAATTTTTTTTCTGAGGTGCGCACCTCCTTGATTTAGAGTGGGGGGCTGGGCAGGCAGATGTGGTCGGGCGCCATTTCGTGCTCTATATACCATAGCGAAAAACAATTTCAAGGGGGGGTGGGCATGGGCCCGGTGTGCCACCCCCTGGCTACGCCACTGAGTCCGGGTCAGTAATGTTTTGGTGAGTTTGAGTCCGAGTGAGTTCGGTTGAAGAGAATTTTCATGAGTGTGAGTCCGAGGGAGTACTGCTCACAAAACTTTTGATGAGTCAGTCCGAGCAGTGATCCCTAAGTGCAAAATATATTTCATGAGTGAGTCTGAGTGAGCTCCATAAGTTTTGCCGACCTTTGGACGTAAGTATACTGAGCCACACTAGCATAGGCACAAATGTTTTTCGGGGGGACAGGGTAGGGTGTATGCCCTTTATGCATGCATGTACAACCGTCGGCAAAATAAGTCGGGACGCGCGAGCGACGACCGCAATCAGATAAAACTGCATCGCCGCGCCATCTGACGCGGAAAGTGCGTGTGCGCATCCTTTCAATCTCGCAGCCATATCTTTTTATTCGCCTGCAGCGGACCAGTGATTATATGTAGCGTTTTGCGCTAGGCGTCGCCTTTTTTCTTCAATTCGTGACGCGCTCAATTCGGCGGGGGGCACGGTGGCGGTGAAGTGTACGCGGCTCGCTATGTCCCGATTAAAGAGATAGCATATCTTGTCTCAGTAGCAAACCGGTGCCACACACATGATTACTTCTCTTCTCTGCACGTTCATTTTACTTGAAGCGTACCATGTGATACTGAAACACGAAGGAGGACACCGAAAACGGTAAAGCGTTGAGCCGAAACAATGCTTCAGTTTATTAGCATAAACAATTAGGCGGATCCCAAGTACCATGGGAATCGATGTTATGCGAAGCATCCGGAGGTAAGGTGACTGGGTTGTAATTTTTCTTTTTATTCAGCGAAACGTCATGAAATGACGCTAAAGATATTTACAAATGTTGCACGCACAGACATGTTAAACAGTCGCATATGTTTCATATAACCAGTTGTTTACAGTTGTGTAACGATGCCAACAGAAACATGGGTATTGCCAACACCAGAAGCCGTAAGCTGATATGTAGAGCTTGTGCTTGCAAGGATGGTAGCCCTGGATAGTGCTGCGTAAACCAAACTACAGTGGATGGCGCTTAAGTATACAACTGACGTTAACCCGACATGACTCCTTCGTCATAGGAGTACGTATGTAATGTTTATAAAATTAGATAGCCAGCACTGCAACCACAATATACGTTTCACCAACATTACGTCTACATAGGGTGTTCTTCCAAAGCAGTTTCGAGACCTGACGTGGCTCTGTGGTAGAATGCTTGATTGCCACGCAGAATGCTTGGGTTCGATTCCTGCTGGGACACTGATTTCTATTTGTATTCCTCGGGTGAACGCCGCCGACATTCGTTTTTCTTAATGCTGTCGCCTTTAAATTACCAGTGTCAATGCCACCGATGTCAGTTTTTCTTAACGCTCTCGCATTTAAATTAGCAATACCTGTTCTGGCCGTTCCTGGGTAGATATAAATTGTCAAAGTCCTGTGGCGCATACCCGCACTCCGCTGCCCGTGGTATACGAGTATGAGCCACACGTGTCTGGAGAAATGAGTTTGACGACGTACGCGACGGGATTTTCATGTTATTCATGTCTTCACCAGCCAGCTATATTTGTCAATACCTCTTACCCTCCCATACACATTTTGGTCTACCCCAAGTTAAGGAGGCCATCACGAGAGCACCCAGGCGTAGGCGGCTAGATAGATAGATTGATAGATACGTAGATAGAAAGGCAAAAGTGCTTACAGTACGCAAAGAAATGCTTCGCATTTAATATAACAAGAGACAGGGAGATGACCTTGCACATGTAACAAAATAGGCGAATGGACTAGAAAAAAAAAGAAAGAAAGAACACTGGCTGTAATCGGCGAGGTCATGGGTTGGCCTTGAAAGAACAAAAAAGGAAAGCAACTGAGGGCTAGCGAAAAATAGCGGCGGTGAAACTAATCACCTCGGCCCCCCCTCACCCCCTTTATAGCAAAAATTTAATAGTGCGTGAAGTGGCCGCTCACGGAAATAATTTCAGACATCCTTCTCGGCATAGATTTGTATAGCGAGGCGACATAATTAGCGATGCGACATAAGTATTGAGTTGTCATTAAAAACAGTGAAACCGTTGTATCACGTGGTCACACTCTGACCCTGATCGGCAAGTTTTCGGACGGGATACCAAACGATGCACATCTTCGGAACTATTTGCTGTGATCACGCTTCTTCAGAGCTTGCGATATCCTCTATAGAGAGCATGTAAGTCACAACGCGTTCCGCGTGGCTGCACAAAGATACAAAAACACGTGGCAGCAGTGACGAACTCAAAACAGCTCAGTGATAGCTGAAAAGAACTTAGCGTGTTCATCACTGTGTTGAAGTTCCCTGCTTCTCTGTACTATAAATGTGGCCTCTTCGAACCACGATAAAACGGTACGGACGCTTGAGCTTCGCCTCCAAGAGTACAACACGATAACCTGATCGGGCCTAGTTGGCATCGCCTTCTCCATAATTAGCCTCAACGTGCCGTGAGGAAAAGAAAGCCTGTGCGCGTAACATTGAACACATTTTTGCCACGCAGAACGCGCTGATTTTTCGTGCACTACCAACGACGCTTACGTAGACACCGACACCGGAATTTCTTCGCAAGAAGCTTTCAACACTAGCGCGATAAACGAAAAGTTTGGCTGCTCTGCGTTGTCTGTGAAGCGAGCCGCGTACACTTCACCGCCACCATGCCCCCGTCGAACTGAGCGCGTCACGGATTGAAGAAAGAAAGCGACGCCTAGCGCAAAACGCTACATGTAATCACCTGGTCCGCTGCAGGCGAGTAAAAAGATATGGCTGCGAAATTGAAAGGACGCGCATGCGCACTCGCCACGTCAGATGGCGCGGCGATGCAGTTTTATCTGATTGTGGTCGTCGCTCGCACGTCCCGACTTATTTTGCCAACGGTTGTACGTTCGTGCCTGCGTTTGTATGTGCGCGGGTAAATACATACATGCGAAAGAGAGTTTTCGGAAGCGGGAGGGGTGGGGTGTTGAACCATCTATTCCCCACCCCAGGCCACGCCATTGCTGAGATATATATTCTTGCACTATGTTGTATTTGGCGACAACTAGGAATAGCAAAAATAACTGCTGGTTGCATGCATTCCATACAATATCTAGCCTACGCACGCTTGACATACCGATTGAGGGACAGTGTAGGTCAGTTTGTGAATAAATAATTCCAAAAACAAATAACGCTATACGCACGTTGTATGCTATGCAAGGCATGATACGTCGGTACCGTGCAAACTGAAAGCCGCATTACTACGGCGTCGCATTTCCGGAAAAAAAACTTATGATTCCAGGGATGCAATGCTTAACCCAGAACGCTAGCAAAGCATTCAATGTATAAATTGAACGGGTTTGTCTACGTCACAAAAGCTGCTCGTAGCATGATAGCGTGAAGCTATCACACGCCGCGGGCACTCGGCGATGCCGTAGGAACACCGATGAACTATCATCACGCATAGCGTGTACACTTGATTCGTGTGCGCTTTTAACACACCTTTGACTAGACTGTTCGATCCCGGCCGCGGCAGTTGCATTTCGCCTGCATACTGTGCGATTGCACGTTAAAGAACATCAGATGATCGAAATTTTCGGAGCCCTCCACTACGGCGTCCCTTATAATCATATCGTGGTTTTGGGACGTTAAACCGGAGATATTATTGTTATTATTTTGCTCGACAGAAATTTAGCAGTACACGTACGCTACTATCCGCGTCGAGAGCTGCATTCATGTGATCTCGCCCGCCGCCGTTTCCGCAATGCCACTATTATTTACATGCTGAGTCAATTATTGGACAGCCTGTCATGTGATCCACTATTTGGTATAAATAATATAGCTTGAAGGCCCTGTTCTGGTTACAATCGGCTGTTTCCCTGCAGCGGCCGCCTCACTTCGATGTGCCTTTGAGCAACGCGCTGTGCTGAGCCGCTAAGCTATGCCAAATAGCTGCACACATGGCTAAACTCTGTAGGTCCCTTCGGCGAGCTTCATAGCGGCATCATTGTTGTAGCCCGTAAATGCTCACAATATTTAGCGCCGCCGGTTGCAGCGGCACGCTCGGTCGGCTAGCGAAGTCACCATGCAGAGCGGTGCGAGATTGTTCACGACAGGCTTTTCCTCTGAAGCGACGTTTTCGAAGCGCCGCGGGCTTCGCGAACTTCAATGCGAAATAACCCCGATGACGACGTACAAAATAAAAGTATGTATATCTTTATATGCGGCGGTGTTTGCATGATGCAAATGAATTAAGAGCGCAGAGCCGATTGCCACACGGAGTTTTCCTTATCACGCGGTGGATGACGTAGTCATTTCAGTCACACATATGTTTGCGCGGATCACAATGGGAGCAAAATAACACCAAAGATGGAAGCGTGAGAGATAGATAAATCATAGCACTGTTAAATGTATGCTCAAACAACCGCGATATCCAGATGCCATCTTTGTGGCTGCCGGTTGACCGGGGCTGTCTTGAAGGCAACTCGCCAACAGGCCATGCTTCCTGCAAGACACAAACTGTTCCAGCAAATGGTTCCCCGTAGCAACATTCGAACATCATGCAAAGACCTGCTGGTCACGGAACGTTGCCAGTAAAAACTGCATAACATGGGTCCAGAGACGTGCTGGTACTGGAAGGTTACCTGCAGGAATTGTCGAACTTCATGCAAAGGCCTGCGGGTACCGGGACATTGCTGGTAAAAATTCTTTCACTCCAGCAAGACACCCTGCAGGTCCAGCAGACTCCCGGTAAAATTCTTTAACTCCAGCAAGATATCCTGCAGGTCCAACAGACCCCCCTCTGCTGGGATTTTTGATCGGGCACCCCTATTCCGCCTGCACCAATCGTGCTCCGGCAGCCCAAAGAGCTGCCAACATTCCGCGGATCATCACTCGAAGATCCGGAAAGCTGGCTAGAAGCGTATGACCGGGTCGCCATGTTAAATCACTGGAGCAACGACGACAAGCATCGGCACGTTTATTTTGCCTTAGAAGACGCTGCTCGGACCTGGTTAGAGAATCAAGAACGAAACCTCACAACGTGGGACGTTTTTCGCGCCAGGTTCCTTGCCACTTTCGCAAGTGTGGTCCGCAAGGAGAAGGCCAAAGCCCTCCTCGAAACCCGTGTGCAGCTGCCAAATGAAAACGTGGCACTCTTCACGGAAGAGATGACTAGACTCTTCCTGCCACGCCGACCCCGAATTGCCTGTGGACAGGAAAGTTCACCTCCTCATGCGAGGAGTTAAGCAGGAGCTTTTCGCGGGACTGATGCGGAACCCAGCCAACAGTGTCCAAGAATTTGTATCGAAAGCGACAACTATCGAAAAGACCCTGGAAATGCGCACACGACAATTGAACCGCCGCTCTACGCCAGGCTATGCAGAGATCCATCCACTGTGCTCCGACGATCTGCGGGAGATCATTAGGGCCGTAGTGGGCGAAGAACTTCGCCGTATGTTCCTGTCGTGCCAGCCTCAAGTTTTGTCGATTGCAGACATCGTTAGAGAGTAAATCCAGGAACCACTGGTTATCGCTGAGTCTGCACAGCCGCAACTCTAAGCCATGAGCTACGCTGCTGCAGCCCGACGCTACGCTCCGCCTCCCCGTCCTAGTCAAAAGGCCGTGCCGCCGCATTTCCGTCGCCAGACACCGGCGCCGCCGGCACCGACGCCGTACCACACACACGCGCACACACACACACACACACACACACACACACACACACACACACACACACACACACACACACACACACACATATATATATATATATATATATATATATATATATATATATATATATATATATATATATATATATATATATGTATATACCCTCACATTGGCAGGCAAATTTCTTGCGGTTCTTTTTTTGTACAGCAAGAATAGGGGTATTTGTAACTTTAATTTTATGATATGTGGATAATGGTCCAGAATTTTCTATAATACTCCTTTTATGCACAAACTTGTGGAATAGCGTAAGTTTGCCTGGCATTGCTTTTCTTTCAAATGTCGGAATTTCACTCAAGCTTTGCGCTCGGTGAGCCTTGTACGCTACCTCAGAAGCGAAAATAAGCCAACAGTATTGCGGTCGTATGGTTGCCTCTGTATCGTGCAAGATACGCATGCGCTGTGCATACTAGCACCGTCCTCCACCAACTGCTGAGGTCAACGTCTACACTGGCTTCCACGTGCCAGTCACTATAAAACCTAACAGCTGCTATCAATAAACGTTCTTTCTGTTCCTGCTTTAGCTGACTGTTACATGGTGTCAGAAGTGGGCCGATTGTTGGCCTACCGCACTACGGCTTGAAGAAACGAAGAGGCGTTACGCCAATAAGCCTCTTTGTAAGCCAGAGAAATGGAACAGTAAGCCAGAGAAATGAAACTACTGAAGCCACCCGACCAGCTGCTTCTGTCCGGGAACATCGCAAAGAAGTGCGCGTTGTTTAAACAGAAGTTCGAGCTCTTCCTGAAGGCAACAGCGTCAACCAAAGAACCAAGGACGGAGGCTGTTAAGACGGCACTGCTGCTGAGTGTTGCTGGAGATGATGCGCTGGAGGTTTTTAACAACTTCACTTTTACGGCGGAAGAAGACAAGGATGACTATACAACAGTTGTGAGGGATTTGAAGCATACTGTCAGGAGCAACAAATTGAAGTCTACGAGAGGTATGCGTTTCGTTCAAGGAGTCAAGCTGAAGGCGAACCTTTCGAACAATTCCTGCGCCACATGCGTAAGCTAGCTCAGACTTGCAACTTCTCAACGTTGAGTGACTCTAGGATTCGTTACCAAATAGTAGCGAGTTTTAGTATTGCGGGAAACAGCAAACGCAAGAATTTAGCCTCAGCGTTGCGTGCTCCACATCGAGCATGCGCAGAACATAAACGTAGCCCGAGCTCTTACGTGCGTACGCTATTTCTGGAATAAAGCGTTCAACGCTAACGCACGCAAGAGATTACGTACGTAGGGCAAGATGGCGGTGCCTGTTGAAGCGAGAGCCGTCCACTTCGAATATTTCTAGTCGTCGGCCTGCATTATTAAGCTCATTCATTCCCAAGTAATGCTCGTATTTGATTTAGATTTGAGTAATGAGGCTTCGCCAGCCGTTTACTGCCGATAAAATAGCCCTATTTTCGAGATACGTTGTCGATTAGCGGTGTAGTAGGCCTAGCAAAATTTGTTTACGAGGTTCGCTCGTGTCATTGGTAGCTGCGCAGAG